>CAUVXE010000054.1:0-57653 GCA_963555765.1 Orthonevra nobilis
GGGGGGAATTTTCGAAATATCAATAAAAATCTAACAGATCAGAGGTCGTATCGAGGTTGAATGTTAAACAAATAGACTGGGACTACAAGCGGATAATTGGGGGAGGGGTGGCCATAAAAGAACGATATAATTTTAAATTGAATGCCATAAATTTTCACCCCGGATTGGTGTGCAAGTCTTTTACGTTTTACGTGTGGTGGCAGAATTGAGCTATTTGAGGAATGTGACGAAGGGTATGGTTTTTTTTGTAGAACATCGCGCCATTGGATTGTAATTAATCGATGCAGCGCGGATATGAGCATTTGGTTTTGGGGGGTGATTGAGGATTATGTTGCCGAACACAGATTTTTTTTTTGCTTTTAAGGAATTTCGTTATTTTTTTCACAAAAGAATTTTCGACCAACATCGGATGAAGTGAAAGGTGCGAGAAAGACATTATTGAATCAGAAAGAATTTCTCCTTTTGATGATTATCAACAAAACTTAATCAAATGGATTAAAAGATAGATAAACAGATTCTTGTGAAGATTTTCTGGAACCAAAATTGAATTTTAAATTGAGAAATATTTAATGTCCTTAATTTTTTCTACAAGGTTGAAGCGAGTGTAACAAACGTACATTTGTATATGCTTTTTTGAACGAATATGTAATTACAAATATACGTTCAAAGGATTTAAGACCGATTTCAGCAACTGATCTCTTTTTTAACTCTACGTAATTCGACTTTACTTAAAATCTAACATATTGAACATCGAAATCCAATCATGAAAGATTGTGCGCCAAAAAATAATTTCTCTTGCAATATAACCAATCTCCAAAGTTAAAAAAATATATAAAATGTTAAAAATTGTGTTTAATGAATTATAATTTTATGGATTAAATTGTCATTAATGCTGTACATAAGTTAAGTAACAAAAAAGGAAACAAGCATTTTTTACCACAGGACAAAGAAATATTTTTTTTAAAAATACGAGCAAATTTCATCTAGTAAAAGTGTTGGTAGCTATGAGTAAAATTTGTATAATCGTTCATTGATTTTTGTCTTCAATATGCCTAAAATTGTTATCTAATATTTACACAGTTGGAAATCTGTTACTACTGAAAAGCGCTTTGGCATTGAGTGGGCAAGATTTCTTGTAAGGTCGCAGGAAATTTCTTTCCATTAATTTACTTGTTATGTCTTGTTTCTGAAGACATTTTTCAAGACGGTTTTGTGTTGGTATTACAAGCATGAGGATCCACCTCTTCACGTCGATTATGGTAAGTTTAACACCGTATAGTTTTTTTGGAAATAAAAACTGTTTACAATGCCCAATTTTTCAGCACTTGATCAAAGGTTTTTCCTCAAAATATGAAGGTAAACTGTCTAATCCATGTTCAACTGACTTCATGACTAAATAACTAAATAACCAACACTAGCGGATGACATAGATCCCCACAACATAATACTACCGCCCCCAGTTTTGATCGTATTCTTAGGATTGAGTGCTTCTCCATTCTTTCTCCAGACTTCAAGGCGCCCATCTTACCCAAATATATTAAATTTGAACTTATCCGAAAAATTTTTTTTGTTGCTCAACATTTTTGGTTTACTTTTTGACAACTTAACTGGCGCCCAATAGAGGTAACCATAGAATGGTCCCCTTTCTCGTTAATCCATTCCTGGACAAATTTGCCTGACTATTTCTTCTACTATGAACTACTACTACTACTACTATTACTACTATTCTTCTACTATAAGAATTTGTATTTGTATAAGGTAAAACTGGAATATTGGTTTTAGATGTTCAGTATCCCACTCAGCCGATATCAACATAGTTTTTTCTGGTTGACTTCAATAGTGGATGTTGGCCACCAGACAACTGTTCCAGAACGAAGGATGGGCTCTACTACGGCATTTTTACTGCAGTTAATTCCAAATTAGGTTTTCCACTTCCATTCGGATGGCTGGCTTCTCTTTTGTTTATACACAAGTGACGGTCACTTTACTTTTTTGTTGAAATCGACAATTGCGATTTCTGATGCGTTGGTTATAAAGAGTATCTCTATCTTAGTACATATTTGAAATTTTAGCTCTGAAAACCTTTTATTGACAAAAATATAGAGATGTGAAATCCGAGGCTTTTTTGCAAAATTCTGCTGGACTATAGCCCATGATCTCAAAATGCACTTTTTTGTTGAAATCGACAATTGCGATTTCTGATGCGTTGGTTATAAAGAGTATCTCTATCTTAGTACATATTTGAAATTTTAGCTCTGAAAACCTTTTATTGGCAAAAATATAGAGATGTGAAATCCGAGGCTTTTTTGCAAAATTCTGCTGGACTATAGCCCATGATCTCAAAATGCACTTTTTTGTTGAAATCGACAATTATGATTTCTGATGCGTTGGTTATAAAAAGTATCCGTATCTAAGTACAAATTTGAAATTTCAGCTCTGAAAACCTTTTATTGACAAAAATATAGAGATGTGAAATCCGAGGCTTTTTTGCAAAATTCTGCTGGACTATAGCCCATGATCTCAAAATGCACTTTTTTGTTGAAATCGACAATTGCGATTTCTGATGCGTTGGTTATTAAGAGTATCTCTATCTTAGTACATATTTGAAATTTTAGCTCTGAAAACCTTTTATTGACAAAAATATAGAGATTTGAAATCCGAGGCTTTTTTGCAAAATTCTGCTGGACTATAGCCCATGATCTCAAAATGCACTTTTTTGTTGAAATCGACAATTGCGATTTCTGATGCGTTGGTTATAAAGAGTATCTCTATCTTAGTACATATTTGAAATTTTAGCTCTGAAAACCTTTTATTGGCAAAAATATAGAGATGTGAAATCCGAGGCTTTTTTGCAAAATTCTGCTGGACTATAGCCCATGATCTCAAAATGCACTTTTTTGTTGAAATCGACAATTATGATTTCTGATGCGTTGGTTATAAAAAAGTATCCGTATCTAAGTACAAATTTGAAATTTCAGCTCTGAAAACCTTTTATTGACAAAAATATAGAGATGTGAAATCCGAGGCTTTTTTTGCAAAATTCTGCTGGACTATAGCCCATGATCTCAAAATGCACTTTTTTGTTGAAATCGACAATTGCGATTTCTGATGCGTTGGTTATTAAGAGTATCTCTATCTTAGTACATATTTGAAATTTTAGCTCTGAAAACCTTTTATTGACAAAAATATAGAGATTTGAAATCCGAGGCTTTTTTGCAAAATTCTGCTGGACTATAGCCCATGATCTCAAAATGCACTTTTTTGTTGAAATCGACAATTGCGATTTCTGATGCGTTGGTTATAAAGAGTATCTCTATCTTAGTACATATTTGAAATTTTAGCTCTGAAAACCTTTTATTGGCAAAAATATAGAGATGTGAAATCCGAGGCTTTTTTGCAAAATTCTGCTGGACTATAGCCCATGATCTCAAAATGCACTTTTTTGTTGAAATCGACAATTATGATTTCTGATGCGTTGGTTATAAAGAGTATCTCTAACTAAGTACATATTTGAAATTTTAGCTCTGAAAACCTTTATTGACAAAAATATAGAGATCTGAAATCCGAGGCTTTTTTGCAAAATTCTGCTGGACTATAGCCCATGATCTCAAAATGCACTTTTTTGTTGAAATCGACAATTATGATTTCTGATGCGTTGGTTATAAAGACTATCCGAAAACCTTTTATTGACAAAAATATAGAGATGTGAAATCCGAGGCTTTTTTGCAAAATTCTGCTGACTATAGCCCATGATCTCAAAATGCACTTTTTTGTTGAAATCGACAATTATGATTTCTGATGCGTTGGTTATAAAAAGTATCCGTATCTAAGTACAAATTTGAAATTTCAGCTCTGAAAACCTTTTATTGACAAAAATATAGAGATGTGAAATCCGAGGCTTTTTTGCAAAATTCTGCTGGACTATAGCCCATGATCTCAAAATGCACTTTTTTGTTGAAATCGACAATTGCGATTTCTGATGCGTTGGTTATTAAGAGTATCTCTATCTTAGTACATATTTGAAATTTTAGCTCTGAAAACCTTTTATTGACAAAAATATAGAGATTTGAAATCCGAGGCTTTTTTGCAAAATTCTGCTGGACTATAGCCCATGATCTCAAAATGCACTTTTTTGTTGAAATCGACAATTGCGATTTCTGATGCGTTGGTTATAAAGAGTATCTCTATCTTAGTACATATTTGAAATTTTAGCTCTGAAAACCTTTTATTGGCAAAAATATAGAGATGTGAAATCCGAGGCTTTTTTGCAAAATTCTGCTGGACTATAGCCCATGATCTCAAAATGCACTTTTTTGTTGAAATCGACAATTATGATTTCTGATGCGTTGGTTATAAAAAGTATCCGTATCTAAGTACAAATTTGAAATTTCAGCTCTGAAAACCTTTTATTGACAAAAATATAGAGATGTGAAATCCGAGGCTTTTTTGCAAATTCTGCTGGACTATAGCCCATGATCTCAAAATGCACTTTTTGTTGAAATCGACAATTGCGATTTCTGATGCGTTGGTTATTAAGAGTATCTCTATCTTAGTACATATTTGAAATTTTAGCTCTGAAAACCTTTTATTGACAAAAATATAGAGATTTGAAATCCGAGGCTTTTTTGCAAAATTCTGCTGGACTATAGCCCATGATCTCAAAATGCACTTTTTTGTTGAAATCGACAATTGCGATTTCTGATGCGTGGTTATAAAGAGTATCTCTATCTTAGTACATATTTGAAATTTTAGCTCTGAAAACCTTTTATTGGCAAAAATATAGAGATGTGGAAATCCGAGGCTTTTTTGCAAAATTCTGCTGGACTATAGCCCATGATCTCAAAATGCACTTTTTTGTTGAAATCGACAATTATGATTTCTGATGCGTTGGTTATAAAGAGTATCTCTAACTAAGTACATATTTGAAATTTTAGCTCTGAAAACCTTTTATTGACAAAAATATAGAGATCTGAAATCCGAGGCTTTTTTGCAAAATTCTGCTGGACTATAGCCCATGATCTCAAAATGCACTTTTTTGTTGAAATCGACAATTATGATTTCTGATGCGTTGGTTATAAAGACTATCCGAAAACCTTTTATTGACAAAAATATAGAGATGTGAAATCCGAGGCTTTTTTGCAAAATTCTGCTGACTATAGCCCATGATCTCAAAATGCACTTTTTTGTTGAAATCGACAATTATGATTTCTGATGCGTTGGTTATAAAAAGTATCCGTATCTAAGTACAAAATTTGAAATTTTAGCTCTGAAAACCTTTTATTGGCAAAAATATAGAGATGTGAAATCCGAGGCTTTTTTGCAAAATTCTGCTGGACTATAGCCCATGATCTCAAAATGCACTTTTTTGTTGAAATCGACAATTATGATTTCTGATGCGTTGGTTATAAAAAGTATCCGTATCTAAGTACAAATTTGAAATTTTAGCTCTGAAAACATTTTATTGACAAAAATATAGAGATCTGAAATCCGAGGCTTTTTTGCAAAATTCTGCTGGGACTATAGCCCGTGATCTCAAAATGCACTTTTTTGTTGAAATCGACAATAATGATTTCTGATGCGTTGGTTATAAAGAGTGTCTCTTACTAAGTACATATTTGAAATTTTAGCTCTGAAAACTTTTATTGACAAAAATATAGAGATGTGAAATCCGAGGCTTTTTGCAAAATTCTGCTGGACTATAGCCCATGATCTCAAAATGCACTTCTTTGTTGAAATCGACAATTATGATTTCTGATGCGTTGGTTATAAAGAGTATCTCTAAGTACATATTTGAAATTTTAGCTCTGAAAACCTTTTTTTGACAAAAATATAGAGATGTGAAATCCGAGGCTTTTTTGCAAAATTCTGCTGGACTATAGCCCGTGATCTCAAAATGCACTTTTTTGTTGAAATCGACAATTATGATTCTGATGCGTTGTTATAAAGAGTATCTCTAACTAAGTACATATTTGAAATTTTACCTCTGAAAACCTTTTATTGACAAAAATATAGAGATGTGAAATCCGAGGCTTTTTTGCAAAATTCTGCTGGATTATAGCGATCTCAAAATGCACTTTTTTGTTGAAATCGACAATTATGATTTCTGATGCGTTGGTTATAAAGAGTATCTCTAAGTACATATTTGAAATTTTAGCTCTGAAAACCTTTTATTGACAAAAATATAGAGATGTGAAATCCGAGGCTTTTTTGCAAAATCTGCTGGACTATAGCCCGTGATCTCAAAATGCACTTTTTTGTGAAATCGACAATTATGATTTCTGATGCGTTGGTTATAAAGAGTGTCTCTTACTAAGTACATATTTGAAATTTTACCTCTGAAAACCTTTTATTGACAAAAATATAGAGATGTGAAATCCGAGGCTTTTTTGCAAAATTCTGCTGGATTATAGCCCATGATCTCAAAATGCACTTTTTTGTTGAAATCGACAATTATGATTTCTGATGCGTTGGTTATAAAGAGTATCTCTAACTAAGTACATATTTGAAATTTTACCTCTGAAAACCTTTTATTGGCAAAAATATAGAGATGTGAAATCCGAGGCTTTTTTGCAAAATTCTGCTGGACTATAGCCCATGATCTCAAAATGCACTTTTTTGTTGAAATCGACAATTATGATTTCTGATGCGTTGGTTATAAAGAGTATCTCTAACTAAGTACATATTGAAATTTTAGCTCTGAAAACCTTTTATTGACAAAAATATAGAGATCTGAAATCCGAGGCTTTTTTGCAAAATTCTGCTGGACTATAGCCCATGATCTCAAAATGCACTTTTTTGTTGAAATCGACAATTATGATTTCTGATGCGTTGGTTATTAAAGACTATCCGAAAACCTTTTATTGACAAAAATATAGAGATGTGAAATCCGAGGCTTTTTTGCAAATTCTGCTGACTATAGCCCATGATCTCAAAATGCCACTTTTTTGTTGAAATCGACAATTATGATTTCTGATGCGTTGGTTATAAAAAGTATCCGTATCTAAGTACAAATTTGAAATTTTAGCTCTGAAAACCTTTTTATTGACAAAAATATAGAGATCTGAAATCCGAGGCTTTTTTGCAAAATTCTGCTGGACTATAGCCCATGATCTCAAAATGCACTTTTTTGTTGAAAATCGACAATTATGATTTCTGATGCGTTGGTTATAAAGACTATCCGAAAACCTTTTATTGACAAAAATATAGAGATGTGAAATCCGAGGCTTTTTTGCAAAATTCTGCTGACTATAGCCCATGATCTCAAAATGCACTTTTTTGTTGAAAATCGACAATTATGATTTCTGATGCGTTGGTTATAAAAAGTATCCGTATCTAAGTACAAATTTGAAATTTAGCTCTGAAAACCTTTTATTGACAAAAATATAGAGATGTGAAATCCGAGGCTTTTTTGCAAAATTCTGCTGGACTATAGCCCGTGATCTCAAAATGCACTTTTTTGTTGAAATCGACAATAATGATTTCTGATGCGTTGGTTATAAAGAGTGTCTCTTACTAAGTACATATTTGAAATTTTAGCTCTGAAAACTTTTTATTGACAAAAATATAGAGATGTGAAATCCGAGGCTTTTTTGCAAAATTCTGCCTGGACTATAGCCCATGATCTCAAAATGCACTTCTTTGTTGAAATCGACAATTATGATTTCTGATGCGTTGGTTATAAAGAGTATCTCTAAGTACATATTTGAAATTTTAGCTCTGAAAACCTTTTATTGACAAAAATATAGAGATGTGAAATCCGAGGCTTTTTTGCAAAATTCTGCTGGACTATAGCCCGTGATCTCAAAATGCACTTTTTTGTTGAAATCGACAATTATGATTTCTGATGCGTTGGTTATAAAGAGTATCTCTAACTAAGTACATATTTGAAATTTTACCTCTGAAAACCTTTTATTGACAAAAATATAGAGATGTGAAATCCGAGGCTTTTTTGCAAAATTCTGCTGGATTATAGCGATCTCAAAATGCACTTTTTTGTTGAAATCGACAATTATGATTTCTGATGCGTTGGTTATAAAGAGTATCTCTAAGTACATATTTGAAATTTTAGCTCTGAAAAACCTTTTATTGACAAAAATATAGAGATGTGAAATCCGAGGCTTTTTTGCAAAATTCTGCTGACTATAGCCCGTGATCTCAAAATGCACTTTTTTGTTGAAATCGACAATTATGATTTCTGATGCGTTGGTTATAAAGAGTGTCTCTTACTAAGTACATATTTGAAATTTTACCTCTGAAAACCTTTTATTGACAAAAATATAGAGATGTGAAATCCGAGGCTTTTTTTGCAAAATTCTGCTGGATTATAGCCCATGATCTCAAAATGCACTTTTTGTTGAAATCGACAATTATGATTTCTGATGCGTTGGTTATAAAGAGTATCTCTAACTAAGTACATATTTGAAATTTTACCTCTGAAAACCTTTTATTGACAAAAATATAGAGATGTGAAATCCGAGGCTTTTTTTGCAAAATTCTGCTGGATTATAGCCCATGATCTCAAAATGCACTTTTTTGTTGAAATCGACAATTATGATTCTGATGCGTTGGTTATAAAGAGTATCTCTACTAAGTGCATATTTGAAATTTTAGCTCTGAAAACCTTTTATTGACAAAAATATAGAGATGTGAAATCCGAGGCTTTTTTGCAAAATTCTGCTGGACTATAGCCCATGATCTCAAAATGCACTTTTTTATTGAAATCGACAATTATGATTTCTGATGCGTTGGTTATAAAGAGTATCCGTATCTAAGTACAAAATTGAAATTTTAGCTCTGAAAACCTTTTATTGACAAAAATATAGAGATGTGAAATCCGAGGCTTTTTTTGCAAAATTCTGCTGGACTATAGCCCAAATGCACTTTTTTGTTGAAATCGACAATTATGATTTCTGATGCGTTGGTTATAAAGAGTATCCGTATCTTAGTACAAAATTGAAATTTTAGCTCTGAAAATCTTTTATTGACAAAAATATAGAGATGTGAAATCCGAGGCTTTTTTGCAAAATTCTGCTGGACTATAGCCCATGATCTCAAAATGCACTTTTTTGTTGAAATCGACAATTGCGATTTCTGATGCGTTGGTTATAAAAAGGATCCGTATCTATGTACAAATTTGAAATTTTAGCTCTGAAAACCTTTTATTGACAAAAATATAGAGATGTGAAATCCTAGGCTTTTTTGCAAAATTCTGCTGAACTATAGCCCATGATCTCAAAATGCACTTTTTTGTTGAAATCGACAATTGCGATTTCTGATGCGTTGGTTATAAGGAGTATCTCTAACTAAGTGCATATTTGAAATTTTAGCTCTGAAAACCTTTTATTGACAAAAATATAGAGATGTGAAATCCGAGGCTTTTTTGCAAAATTCTGCTGGACTATAGCCCATGATCTCAAAATGCACTTTTTTATTGAAATCGACAATTATGATTTCTGATGCGTTGGTTATAAAGAGTATCCGTATCTAAGTACAAAATTGAAATTTTAGCTCTGAAAACCTTTTATTGACAAAAATATAGAGATGTGAAATCCGAGGCTTTTTTGCAAAATTCTGCTGGACTATAGCCCAAATGCACTTTTTTGTTGAAATCGACAATTATGATTTCTGATGCGTTGGTTATAAAGAGTATCTCTAACTAAGTGCATATTTGAAATTTTAGCTCTGAAAACCTTTTATTGACAAAAATATAGAGATGTGAAATCCGAGGCTTTTTTGCAAAATTCTGCTGGACTATAGCCCATGATCTCAAAATGCACTTTTTTATTGAAATCGACAATTATGATTTCTGATGCGTTGGTTATAAAGAGTATCCGTATCTAAGTACAAAATTGAAATTTTAGCTCTGAAAACCTTTTATTGACAAAAATATAGAGATGTGAAATCCGAGGCTTTTTTGCAAAATTCTGCTGGACTATAGCCCAAATGCACTTTTTTGTTGAAATCGACAATTATGATTTCTGATGCGTTGGTTATAAAGAGTATCCGTATCTAAGTAAAAAATTGAAATTTTAGCTCTGAAAATCTTTTATTGACAAAAATATAGAGATGTGAAATCCGAGGCTTTTTTGCAAAATTCTGCTGGACTATAGCCCATGATCTCAAAATGCACTTTTTTGTTGAAATCGACAATTGCGATTTCTGATGCGTTGGTTATAAAAAGGATCCGTATCTATGTACAAATTTGAAATTTTAGCTCTGAAAACCTTTTATTGACAAAAATATAGAGATGTGAAATCCGAGGCTTTTTTGCAAAATTCTGCTGAACTATAGCCCATGATCTCAAAATGCACTTTTTTGTTGAAATCGACAATTGCGATTTCTGATGCGTTGGTTATAAAGAGTATCCGTATCTAAGTACAAAATTGAAATTTTAGCTCTGAAAACCTTTTATTGACAAAAATATAGAGATGTGAAATCCGAGGCTTTTTTGCAAAATTCTGCTGGACTATAGCCCAAATGCACTTTTTTGTTGAAATCGACAATTATGATTTCTGATGCGTTGGTTATAAAGAGTATCCGTATCTAAGTACAAAATTGAAATTTTAGCTCTGAAAACCTTTTATTGACAAAAATATAGAGATGTGAAATCCGAGGCTTTTTTGCAAAATTCTGCTGGACTATAGCCCATGATCTCAAAATGCACTTTTTTGTTGAAATCGACAATTGCGATTTCTGATGCGTTGGTTATAAAGAGTATCCGTATCTAAGTACAAAATTGAAATTTTAGCTCTGAAAACCTTTTATTGACAAAAATATAGAGATGTGAAATCCGAGGCTTTTTTGCAAAATTCTGCTGGACTATAGCCCAAATGCACTTTTTTGTTGAAATCGACAATTATGATTTCTGATGCGTTGGTTATAAAGAGTATCCGTATCTAAGTACAAAATTGAAATTTTAGCTCTGAAAACCTTTTATTGACAAAAATATAGAGATGTGAAATCCGAGGCTTTTTTGCAAAATTCTGCTGGACTATAGCCCATGATCTCAAAATGCACTTTTTTGTTGAAATCGACAATTATGATTTCTGATGCGTTGGTTATAAAAAGTATCCGTATCTAAGTACAAAATTGAAATTTTAGCTCTGAAAACCTTTTATTGACAAAAATATAGAGATGTGAAATCCGAGGCTTTTTTGCAAAATTCTGCTGGACTATAGCCCAAATGCACTTTTTTGTTGAAATCGACAATTATGATTTCTGATGCGTTGGTTATAAAGAGTATCCGTATCTAAGTACAAAATTGAAATTTTAGCTCTGAAAATCTTTTATTGACAAAAATATAGAGATGTGAAATCCGAGGCTTTTTTGCAAAATTCTGCTGGACTATAGCCCGTGATCTCAAACTGCACTTTTTCGTTGAAATCGACAATTATGATTTCTGATGCGTTGGTTATAAAGAGTATCTCTAACTAAGTGCATATTTGAAATTTTAGCTCTGAAAACCTTTTATTGACAAAAATATAGAGATGTGAAATCCGAGACTTTTTTGCAAAATTCTGCTGGACTATAGCCCATGATCTCAAAATGCACTTTTTTATTGAAATCGACAATTATGATTTCTGATGCGTTGGTTATAAAGAGTATCCGTATCTAAGTACAAAATTGAAATTTTAGCTCTGAAAACCTTTTATTGACAAAAATATAGAGATGTGAAATCCGAGGCTTTTTTGCAAAATTCTGCTGGACTATAGCCCAAATGCACTTTTTTGTTGAAATCGACAATTATGATTTCTGATGCGTTGGTTATAAAGAGTATCCGTATCTAAGTACAAAATTGAAATTTTAGCTCTGAAAATCTTTTATTGACAAAAATATAGAGATGTGAAATCCGAGGCTTTTTTGCAAAATTCTGCTGGACTATAGCCCATGATCTCAAAATGCACTTTTTTGTTGAAATCGACAATTGCGATTTCTGATGCGTTGGTTATAAAGAGTATCTCTAACTAAGTGCATATTTGAAATTTTAGCTCTGAAAACCTTTTATTGACAAAAATATAGAGATGTGAAATCCGAGGCTTTTTTGCAAAATTCTGCTGGACTATAGCCCATGATCTCAAAATGCACTTTTTTATTGAAATCGACAATTATGATTTCTGATGCGTTGGTTATAAAGAGTATCCGTATCTAAGTACAAAATTGAAATTTTAGCTCTGAAAACCTTTTATTGACAAAAATATAGAGATGTGAAATCCGAGGCTTTTTTGCAAAATTCTGCTGGACTATAGCCCAAATGCACTTTTTTGTTGAAATCGACAATTATGATTTCTGATGCGTTGGTTATAAAGAGTATCCGTATCTAAGTACAAAATTGAAATTTTAGCTCTGAAAACCTTTTATTGACAAAAATATAGAGATGTGAAATCCGAGGCTTTTTTGCAAAATTCTGCTGGACTATAGCCCAAATGCACTTTTTTGTTGAAATCGACAATTATGATTTCTGATGCGTTGGTTATAAGGAGTATCCGTATCTTAGTACAAAATTGAAATTTTAGCTCTGAAAATCTTTTATTGACAAAAATATAGAGATGTGAAATCCGAGGCTTTTTTGCAAAATTCTGCTGGACTATAGCCCATGATCTCAAAATGCACTTTTTTGTTGAAATCGACAATTGCGATTTCTGATGCGTTGGTTATAAAAAGGATCCGTATCTATGTACAAATTTGAAATTTTAGCTCTGAAAACCTTTTATTGACAAAAATATAGAGATGTGAAATCCGAGGCTTTTTTTAAAAATTCTGCTGGACTATAGCCCATGATCTCAAAATGCACTTTTTTGTTGAAATCGACAATTATGATTTCTGATGCGTTGGTTATAAAGAGTATCCGTATCTAAGTACAAAATTGAAATTTTAGCTCTGAAAACCTTTTATTGACAAAAATATAGAGATGTGAAATCTGAGGCTTTTTTGCAAAATTCTGCTGGACTATAGCCCATGATCTCAAAATGCACTTTTTTGTTGAAATCGACAATTGCGATTTCTGATGCGTTGGTTATAAAAAGTATCCGTATCTAAGTACAAATTTGGAATTTCAGCTCTGAAAACCTTTTATTGACAAAAATATAGAGATGTGAAATCCGAGGCTTTTTTGCAAAATTCTGCTGGACTATAGCCCATGATCTCAAAATGCACTTTTTTGTTGAAATCGACAATTATGATTTCTGATGCGTTGGTTATAAAAAGTATCCGTATCTAAGTACAAATTTGAAATTTCAGCTCTGAAAACCTTTTATTGACAAAAATATAGAGATGTGAAATCCGAGGCTTTTTTGCAAAATTCTGCTGGACTATAGCCCATGACCTCAAATGCACTTTTTTGTTGAAATCGACAATTATGATTTCTGATGCGTTGGTTATAAAGAGTATCTCTAACTAAGTACATATTTGAAATTTTAGCTCTGAAAACCTTTTATTGACAAAAATATAGAGATGTGAAATCCGAGGCTTTTTTGCAAAATTCTGCTGGACTATAGCCCATGATCTCAAAATGCACTTTTTTGTTGAAATCGACAATTATGATTTCTGATGCGTTGGTTATAAAGAGTATCCGTATCTAAGTACAAAATTGAAATTTTAGCTCTGAAAACCTTTTATTGACAAAAATATAGAGATGTGAAATCCGAGGCTTTTTTGCAAAATTCTGCTGGACTATAGCCCATGACCTCAAATGCACTTTTTTGTTGAAATCGACAATTATGATTTCTGATGCGTTGGTTATAAAGAGTATCTCTAACTAAGTACATATTTGAAATTTTAGCTCTGAAAACCTTTTATTGACAAAAATATAGAGATGTGAAATCCGAGGCTTTTTTGCAAAATTCTGCTGGACTATAGCCCATGATCTCAAAATGCACTTTTTTGTTGAAATCGACAATTATGATTTCTGATGCGTTGGTTATAAAAAGTATCCGTATCTAAGTACAAATTTGAAATTTCAGCTCTGAAAACCTTTTATTGACAAAAATATAGAGATGTGAAATCCGAGGCTTTTTTGCAAAATTCTGCTGGACTATAGCCCATGATCTCAAAATGCACTTTTTTGTTGAAATCGACAATTATGATTTCTGATGCGTTGGTTATAAAAAGTATCCGTATCTAAGTACAAATTTGAAATTTCAGCTCTGAAAACCTTTTATTGACAAAAATATAGAGATGTGAAATCCGAGGCTTTTTTGCAAAATTCTGCTGGACTATAGCCCATGATCTCAAAATGCACTTTTTTGTTGAAATCGACAATTATGATTTCTGATGCGTTGGTTATAAAAAGTATCCGTATCTAAGTACAAATTTGAAATTTCAGCTCTGAAAACCTTTTATTGACAAAAATATAGAGATGTGAAATCCGAGGCTTTTTTGCAAAATTCTGCTGGACTATAGCCCATGATCTCAAAATGCACTTTTTTGTTGAAATCGACAATTATGATTTCTGATGCGTTGGTTATAAAAAGTATCCGTATCTAAGTACAAATTTGAAATTTCAGCTCTGAAAACCTTTTATTGACAAAAATATAGAGATGTGAAATCCGAGGCTTTTTTGCAAAATTCTGCTGGACTATAGCGCATGATCTCAAAATGCACTTTTTTGTTGAAATCGACAATTATGATTTCTGATGCGTTGGTTATAAAGAGTATCTCTAAGTACATATTTGAAATTTTAGCTCTGAAAACCTTTTATTGACAAAAATATAGAGATGTGAAATCCGAGGCTTTTTTGCAAAATTCTGCTGGACTATAGCCCGTGATCTCAAAATGCACTTTTTTGTTGAAATCGACAATTATGATTTCTGATGCGTTGGTTATAAAGAGTGTCTCTTACTAAGTACATATTTGAAATTTTAGCTCTGAAAACTTTTTATTGACAAAAATATAGAGATGTGAAATCCGAGGCTTTTTTGCAAAATTCTGCTGGACTATAGCCCATGATCTCAAAATGCACTTTTTTGTTGAAATCGACAATTATGATTTCTGATGCGTTGGTTATAAAGAGTGTATCTCTAAGTACATATTTGAAATTTTAGCTCTGAAAACCTTTTATTGACAAAAATATAGAGATGTGAAATCCGAGGCTTTTTTGCAAAATTCTGCTGGACTATAGCCCATGATCTCAAAATGCACTTTTTTGTTGAAATCGACAATTATGATTTCTGATGCGTTGGTTATAAAGAGTGTCTCTTACTAAGTACATATTTGAAATTTTAGCTCTGAAAACTTTTTATTGACAAAAATATAGAGATGTGAAATCCGAGGCTTTTTTGCAAAATTCTGCTGGACTATAGCCCATGATCTCAAAATGCACTTTTTTGTTGAAATCGACAATTATGATTTCTGATGCGTTGGTTATAAAGAGTATCTCTAAGTACATATTTGAAATTTTAGCTCTGAAAACCTTTTATTGACAAAAATATAGAGATGTGAAATCCGAGGCTTTTTTGCAAAATTCTGCTGGACTATAGCCCATGATCTCAAAATGCACTTTTTTGTTGAAATCGACAATTATGATTTCTGATGCGTTGGTTATAAAGAGTATCCGTATCTAAGTACAAATTTGAAATTTTAGCTCTGAAAACCTTTTATTGACAAAAATATAGAGATGTGAAATCCGAGGCTTTTTTGCAAAATTCTGCTGGACTATAGCCCATGATCTCAAAATGCACTTTTTTGTTGAAATCGACAATTATGATTTCTGATGCGTTGGTTATAAAGAGTATCCGTATCTAAGTACAAATTTGAAATTTTAGCTCTGAAAACCTTTTATTGACAAAAATATAGAGATGTGAAATCCGAGGCTTTTTTGCAAAATTCTGCTGGACTATAGCCCATGATCTCAAAATGCACTTTTTTGTTGAAATCGACAATTATGATTTCTGATGCGTTGGTTATAAAGAGTATCCGTATCTAAGTACAAATTTGAAATTTTAGCTCTGAAAACCTTTTATTGACAAAAATATAGAGATGTGAAATCCGAGGCTTTTTTGCAAAATTCTGCTGGACTATAGCCCATGATCTCAAAATGCACTTTTTTGTTGAAATCGACAATTATGATTTCTGATGCGTTGGTTATAAAGAGTATCCGTATCTAAGTACAAATTTGAAATTTTAGCTCTGAAAACCTTTTATTGACAAAAATATAGAGATGTGAAATCCGAGGCTTTTTTGCAAAATTCTGCTGGACTATAGCCCATGATCTCAAAATGCACTTTTTTGTTGAAATCGACAATTATGATTTCTGATGCGTTGGTTATAAAGAGTATCCGTATCTAAGTACAAATTTGAAATTTTAGCTCTGAAAACCTTTTATTGACAAAAATATAGAGATGTGAAATCCGAGGCTTTTTTGCAAAATTCTGCTGGACTATAGCCCATGATCTCAAAATGCACTTTTTTGTTGAAATCGACAATTATGATTTCTGATGCGTTGGTTATAAAGAGTATCCGTATCTAAGTACAAATTTGAAATTTTAGCTCTGAAAACCTTTTATTGACAAAAATATAGAGATGTGAAATCCGAGGCTTTTTTGCAAAATTCTGCTGGACTATAGCCCATGATCTCAAAATGCACTTTTTTGTTGAAATCGACAATTATGATTTCTGATGCGTTGGTTATAAAGAGTATCTCTAACTAAGTACATATTTGAAATTTTAGCTCTGAAAACCTTTTATTGACAAAAATATAGAGATGTGAAATCCGAGGCTTTTTTGCAAAATTCTGCTGGACTATAGCCCATGATCTCAAAATGCACTTTTTTGTTGAAATCGACAATTATGATTTCTGATGCGTTGGTTATAAAGAGTATCCGTATCTAAGTACAAATTTGAAATTTTAGCTCTGAAAACCTTTTATTGACAAAAATATAGAGATGTGAAATCCGAGGCTTTTTTGCAAAATTCTGCTGGACTATAGCCCATGATCTCAAAATGCACTTTTTTGTTGAAATCGACAATTATGATTTCTGATGCGTTGGTTATAAAGAGTATCTCTAACTAAGTACATATTTGAAATTTTAGCTCTGAAAACCTTTTATTGACAAAAATATAGAGATGTGAAATCCGAGGCTTTTTTGCAAAATTCTGCTGGACTATAGCCCATGATCTCAAAATTCACTTTTTTGTTGAAATCGACAATTATGATTTCTGATGCGTTGGTTATAAAGAGTATCCGTATCTAAGTACAAATTTGAAATTTTAGCTCTGAAAACCTTTTATTGACAAAAATATAGAGATGTGAAATCCGAGGCTTTTTTGCAAAATTCTGCTGGACTATAGCCCATGATCTCAAAATGCACTTTTTTGTTGAAATCGACAATTATGATTTCTGATGCGTTGGTTATAAAGAGTATCCGTATCTAAGTACAAATTTGAAATTTTAGCTCTGAAAACCTTTTATTGACAAAAATATAGAGATGTGAAATCCGAGGCTTTTTTGCAAAATTCTGCTGGACTATAGCCCATGATCTCAAAATGCACTTTTTTGTTGAAATCGACAATTATGATTTCTGATGCGTTGGTTATAAAGAGTATCTCTAACTAAGTACATATTTGAAATTTTAGCTCTGAAAACCTTTTATTGACAAAAATATAGAGATGTGAAATCCGAGGCTTTTTTGCAAAATTCTGCTGGACTATAGCCCATGATCTCAAAATGCACTTTAAATCGACAATTATGATTTCTGATGCGTTGGTTATAAAGAGTATCTCTAACTAAGTACATATTTGAAATTTTAGCTCTGAAAACCTTTTATTGACAAAAATATAAAGATGTGTAATCCGAGGCTTTTTTGCAAAATTTTGCTGGACTATAGCTCATGATCTCAAAATGCACTTTTTTGTTGAAATCGACAATTATGATTTCTGATGCGTTGGTTATAAAGAGTATCTCTAACTAGGTACATATTTGAAATTTTAGCTCTGAAAACCTTTTATTGACAAAAATATAAAGATGTGAAATCCGAGGCTTTTTTGCAAAATTCTGCTGGACTATAGCCCGTGATCTCAAAATGCACTTTTTTGTTGAAATCGACAATTATGATTTCTGATGCGTTGGTTATAAAGAGTGTCTCTTACTAAGTACATATTTGAAGTTTTAGCTCTGAAAACTTTTTATTGACAAAAATATAGAGATGTGAAATCCGAGGCTTTTTTGCACAATTCTGCTGGACTATAGCGCATGATCTCAAAATGCACTTTTTTGTTGAAATCGACAATTATGATTTCTGATGCGTTGGTTATAAAGAGTATCTCTAAGTACATATTTGAAATTTTAGCTCTGAAAACCTTTTATTGACAAAAATATAGAGATGTGAAATCCGAGGCTTTTTTGCACAATTCTGCTGGACTATAGCCCGTGATCTCAAAATGCACTTTTTTGTTGAAATCGACAATTATGATTTCTGATGCGTTGGTTATAAAGAGTGTCTCTTACTTAGTACATATTTGAAATTTTAGCTCTGAAAACTTTTTATTGACAAAAATATAGAGATGTGAAATCCGAGGCTTTTTTGCAAAATTCTGCTGGACTATAGCCCATGATCTCAAAATGCACTTTTTTGTTGAAATCGACAATTATGATTTCTGATGCGTTGGTTATAAAGAGTATCCCTAAGTACATATTTGAAATTTTAGCTCTGAAAACCTTTTATTGACAAAAATATAGAGATGTGAAATCCGAGGCTTTTTTGCAAAATTCTGCTGGACAATAGCCCGTGATCTCAAAATGCACTTTTTTGTTGAAATCGACAATTATGATTTCTGATGCGTTGGTTATAAAGAGTGTCTCTTACTAAGTACATATTTGAAATTTTAGCTCTGAAAACTTTTTATTGACAAAAATATAGAGATGTGAAATCCGAGGCTTTTTTGCAAAATTCTGCTGGACTATAGCCCATGATCTCAAAATGCACTTTTTTGTTGAAATCGACAATTATGATTTCTGATGCGTTGGTTATAAAGAGTATCTCTAAGTACATATTTGAAATTTTAGCTCTGAAAACCTTTTATTGACAAAAATATAGAGATGTGAAATCCGAGGCTTTTTTGCAAAATTCTGCTGGACTATAGCCCGTGATCTCAAAATGCACTTTTTTGTTGAAATCGACAATTATGATTTCTGATGCGTTGGTTATAAAGAGTGTCTCTTACTAAGTACATATTTGAAATTTTAGCTCTGAAAACTTTTTATTGACAAAAATATAGAGATGTGAAATCCGAGGCTTTTTTGCAAAATTCTGCTGGACTATAGCCCATGATCTCAAAATGCACTTTTTTGTTGAAATCGACAATTATGATTTCTGATGCGTTGGTTATAAAGAGTATCCCTAAGTACATATTTGAAATTTTAGCTCTGAAAACCTTTTATTGACAAAAATATAGAGATGTGAAATCCGAGGCTTTTTTGCAAAATTCTGCTGGACTATAGCCCGTGATCTCAAAATGCACTTTTTTGTTGAAATCGACAATTATGATTTCTGATGCGTTGGTTATAAAGAGTATCTCTAACTAAGTACATATTTGAAATTTTAGCTCTGAAAACTTTTTATTGACAAAAATATAAAGATGTGAAATCCGAGGCTTTTTTGCAAAATTCTGCTGGACTATAGCCCATGATCTCAAAATGCACTTTTTTGTTGAAATCGACAATTATGATTTCTGATGCGTTGGTTATAAAGAGTATCTCTAACTAAGTGCATATTTGAAATTTTAGCTCTGAAAACCTTTTATTGACAAAAATATAAAGATGTGAAATCCGAGGCTTTTTTGCAAAATTCTGCTGGACTATAGCCCATGACCTCAAATGCACTTTTTTGTTGAAATCGACAATTATGATTTCTGATGCGTTGGTTATAAAGAGTATCTCTAACTAAGTACATATTTGAAATTTTAGCTCTGAAAACCTTTTATTGACAAAAATATAAAGATGTGTAATCCGAGGCTTTTTTGCAAAATTTTGCTGGACTATAGCTCATGATCTCAAAATGCACTTTTTTGTTGAAATCGACAATTATGATTTCTGATGCGTTGGTTATAAAGAGTATCTCTAACTAGGTACATAATTGAAATTTTAGCTCTGAAAACCTTTTATTGACAAAAATATAAAGATGTGAAATCCGAGGCTTTTTTGCAAAATTCTGCTGGACTATAGCCCATGATCTCAAAATGCACTTTTTTGTTGAAATCGACAATTGTGATTTCTGATGCGTTGGTTATAAAGAGTATCTCTAACTAAGTGCATATTTGAAATTTTAGCTCTGAAAACCTTTTATTGACAAAAATATAAAGATGTGAAGTCCGAGGCTTTTTTGCAAAATTCTGCTGGACTATAGCCCATGATCTCAAAATGCACTTTTTTGTTGAAATCGACAATTATGATTTCTGATGCGTTGGTTATAAAGAGTATCTCTAACTAAGTGCATATTTGAAATTTTAGCTCTGAAAACCTTTTATTGACAAAAATATAAAGATGTGAAATCCGAGGCTTTTTTGCAAAATTCTGCTGGACTATAGCGCATGATCTCAAAATGCACTTTTTTGTTGAAAACGACAATTATGATTTCTGATGCGTTGGTTATAAAGAGTATCTCTAACTAAGTACATATTTGAAATTTTAGCTCTGAAAACCTTTTATTGACAAAAATATAAAGATGTGTAATCCGAGGCTTTTTTGCAAAATTTTGCTGGACTATAGCTCATGATCTCAAAATGCACTTTTTTGTTGAAATCGACAATTATGATTTCTGATGCGTTGGTTATAAAGAGTATCTCTAACTAGGTACATATTTGAAATTTTAGCTCTGAAAACCTTTTATTGACAAAAATATAAAGATGTGAAATCCGAGGCTTTTTTGCAAAATTCTGCTGGACTATAGCCCATGATCTCAAAATGCACTTTTTTGTTGAAATCGACAATTGTGATTTCTGATGCGTTGGTTATAAAGAGTATCTCTAACTAAGTGCATATTTGAAATTTTAGCTCTGAAAACCTTTTATTGACAAAAATATAAAGATGTGAAGTCCGAGGCTTTTTTGCAAAATTCTGCTGGACTATAGCCCATGATCTCAAAATGCACTTTTTTGTTGAAATCGACAATTATGATTTCTGATGCGTTGGTTATAAAGAGTATCTCTAACTAAGTACATACTTGAAATTTTAGCTCTGAAAACCTTTTATTGACAAAAATATAGAGATGTGTAATCCGAGGCTTTTTTGCAAAATTTTGCTGGACTATAGCTCATGATCTCAAAATGCACTTTTTTGTTGAAATCGACAATTATGATTTCTGATGCGTTGGTTATAAAGAGTATCTCTAACTAAGTACATATTTGAAATTTTAGCTCTGAAAACCTTTTATTGACAAAAATATAAAGATGTGAAATCCGAGGCTTTTTTGCAAAATTCTGCTGGACTATAGCCCATGATCTCAAAATGCACTTTTTTGTTGAAATCGACAATTATGATTTCTGATGCGTTGGTTATAAAGAGTATCTCTAACTAAGTACATATTTGAAATTTTAGCTCTGAAAACCTTTTATTGACAAAAATATAAAGATGTGAAATCCGAGGCTTTTTTGCAAAATTCTGCTGGACTATAGCCCATGATCTCAAAATGCACTTTTCTGTTGAAATCGACAATTATGATTTCTGATGCGTTGGTTATAAAGAGTATCTCTAACTAAGTACATATTTGAAATTTTAGCTCTGAAAACCTTTTATTGACAAAAATATAGAGATGTGAAGTCCGAGGCTTTTTTGCAAAATTCTGCTGGACTATAGCCCATGATCTCAAAATGCACTTTTCTGTTGAAATCGACAATTATGATTTCTGATGCGTTGGTTATAAAGAGTATCTCTAACTAAGTACATATTTGAAATTTTAGCTCTGAAAACCTTTTATTGACAAAAATATAGAGATGTGAAGTCCGAGGCTTTTTTGCAAAATTCTGCTGGACTATAGCCCATGATCTCAAAATGCACTTTTTTGTTGAAATCGACAATTATGATTTCTGATGCGTTGGTTATAAAGAGTATCTCTAACTAAGTACATATTTGAAATTTTAGCTCTGAAAACCTTTTATTGACAAAAATATAGAGATGTGAAGTCCGAGGCTTTTTTGCAAAATTCTGCTGGACTATAGCCCATGATCTCAAAATGCACTTTTTTGTTGAAATCGACAATTATGATTTCTGATGCGTTGGTTATAAAGAGTATCTCTAACTAAGTACATATTTGAAATTTTAGCTCTGAAAACCTTTTATTGACAAAAAATATAGAGATGTGAAATCCGAGGCTTTTTTGCAAAATTCTGCTGGACTATAGCCCATGATCTCAAAATGCACTTTTTTGTTGAAATCGACAATTATGATTTCTGATGCGTTGGTTATAAAGAGTATCCGTATCTAAGTACAAATTTAAAATTTTAGCTCTGAAAACCTTTTATTGACAAAAATATAGAGATGTGAAATCCGAGGCTTTTTTGCAAAATTCTGCTGGACTATAGCCCATGATCTCAAAATGCACTTTTTTGTTGAAATCGACAATTATGATTTCTGATGCGTTGGTTATAAAGAGTATCCGTATCTAAGTACAAATTTGAAATTTTAGCTCTGAAAACCTTTTATTGACAAAAATATAAAGATGTGAAATCCGAGGCTTTTTTGCAAAATTCTGCTGGACTATAGCCCATGATCTCAAAATGCACTTTTTTGTTGAAATCGACAATTATGATTTCTGATGCGTTGGTTATAAAGAGTATCTCTAACTAAGTACATATTTGAAATTTTAGCTCTGAAAACCTTTTATTGACAAAAATATAGAGATGTGAAATCCGAGGCTTTTTTGCAAAATTCTGCTGGACTATAGCCCATGATCTCAAAATGCACTTTTCTGTTGAAATCGACAATTATGATTTCTGATGCGTTGGTTATAAAGAGTATCTCTAACTAAGTACATATTTGAAATTTTAGCTCTGAAAACCTTTTATTGACAAAAATATAGAGATGTGAAGTCCGAGGCTTTTTTGCAAAATTCTGCTGGACTATAGCCCATGATCTCAAAATGCACTTTTCTGTTGAAATCGACAATTATGATTTCTGATGCGTTGGTTATAAAGAGTATCTCTAACTAAGTACATATTTGAAATTTTAGCTCTGAAAACCTTTTATTGACAAAAATATAGAGATGTGAAGTCCGAGGCTTTTTTGCAAAATTCTGCTGGACTATAGCCCATGATCTCAAAATGCACTTTTTTGTTGAAATCGACAATTATGATTTCTGATGCGTTGGTTATAAAGAGTATCTCTAACTAAGTACATATTTGAAATTTTAGCTCTGAAAACCTTTTATTGACAAAAATATAGAGATGTGAAGTCCGAGGCTTTTTTGCAAAATTCTGCTGGACTATAGCCCATGATCTCAAAATGCACTTTTTTGTTGAAAATCGACAATTATGATTTCTGATGCGTTGGTTATAAAGAGTATCTCTAACTAAGTACATATTTGAAATTTTAGCTCTGAAAACCTTTTATTGACAAAAATATAGAGATGTGAAATCCGAGGCTTTTTTGCAAAATTCTGCTGGACTATAGCCCATGATCTCAAAATGCACTTTTTTGTTAAAATCGACAATTATGATTTCTGATGCGTTGGTTATAAAGAGTATCCGTATCTAAGTACAAATTTAAAATTTAGCTCTGAAAACCTTTTACTTGACAAAAATGATAGAGATGTGAAATCCGAGGCTTTTTTGCAAAATTCTGCTGGACTATAGCCCATGATCTCAAAATGCACTTTTTTGTTGAAATCGACAATTATGATTTCTGATGCGTTGGTTATAAAGAGTATCCGTATCTAAGTACAAATTTGAAATTTTAGCTCTGAAAACCTTTTACAAAAATATAAAGATGTGAAATCCGAGGCTTTTTTGCAAAATTCTGCTGGACTATAGCCCATGATCTCAAAATGCACTTTTTTGTTGAAATCGACAATTATGATTTCTGATGCGTTGGTTATAAAGAGTATCTCTAACTTAGTACATATTTGAAATTTTAGCTCTGAAAACCTTTTATTGACAAAAATATAAAGATGTGAAATCCGAGGCTTTTTGCAAAATTCTGCTGGACTATAGCCCATGATCTCAAAATGCACTTTTTTGTTGAAATCGACAATTATGATTACTGATGCGTTGGTTATAAAGAGTATCTCTAACTAAGTACATATTTGAAATTTTAGCTCTGAAAACCTTTTATTGACAAAAATATAAAGATGTGAAATCCGAGGCTTTTTTGCAAAATTCTGCTGGACTATAGCCCATGATCTCAAAATGCACTTTTTTGTTGAAATCGACAATTATGATTTCTGATGCGTTGGTTATAAAGAGTATCTCTAACTAAGTACATATTTGAAATTTTAGCTCTGAAAACCTTTTATTGACAAAAATATAGAGATGTGAAATCCGAGGCTTTTTTGCAAAATTCTGCTGGACTATAGCCCATGATCTCAAAATGCACTTTTTTGTTGAAATCGACAATTATGATTTCTGATGCGTTGGTTATAAAGAGTATCTCTAACTAAGTACATATTTGAAATTTTAGCTCTGAAAACCTTTTATTGACAAAAATATAGAGATGTGAAATCCGAGGCTTTTTTGCAAAATTTTGCTGGACTATAGCCCATGATCTCAAAATGCACTTTTTTGTTGAAATCGACAATTATGATTTCTGATGTGTTGGTTATAAAGAGTATCTCTAACTAAGTACATATTTGAAATTTTAGCTCTGAAAACCTTTTATTGACAAAAATATAAAGATGTGAAATCCGAGGCTTTTTTGCAAAATTCTGCTGGACTATAGCCCATGATCTCAAAATGCACATTTTTGTTGAAATCGACAATTATGATTTCTGATGCGTTGGTTATAAATAGTATCTCTTACTAAGTACATATTTGAAATTTTAGCTCTGAAAACCTTTTATTGACAAAAATATAAAGATGTGAAATCCGAGGCTTTTTGCAAAATTCTGCTGGACTATAGCCCATGATCTCAAAATGCACTTTTTTGTTGAAATCGACAGTTATGATTTCTGATGCGTTGGTTATAAAGAGTATCTCTAACTAAGTACATATTTGAAATTTTAGCTCTGAAAACCTTTTATTGACAAAAATATAGAGATGTGAAATCCGAGGCTTTTTTGCAAAATTTTGCTGGACTATAGCCCATGATCTCAAAATGCACTTTTTTGTTGAAATCGACAATTATGATTTCTGATGCGTTGGTTATAAAGAGTATCTCTAACTAAGTACATATTTGAAATTTTAGCTCTGAAAACCTTTTATTGACAAAAATATAAAGATGTGAAATCCGAGGCTTTTTTGCAAAATTTTGCTGGACTATAGCCCATGATCACAAAATGCACTTTTTTGTTGAAATCGACAATTATGATTTCTGATGCGTTGGTTATAAAGAGTATCTCTAACTAAGTACATATTTGAAATTTTAGCTCTGAAAACCTTTTATTGACAAAAATATAAAGATGTGAAATCCGAGGCTTTTTTGCAAAATTCTGCTGGACTATAGCCCATGATCTCAAAATGCACATTTTTGTTGAAATCGACAATTATGATTTCTGATGCGTTGGTTATAAAGAGTATCTCTAACTAAGTACATATTTGAAATTTTAGCTCTGAAAACCTTTTATTGACAAAAATATAAAGATGTGAAATCCGAGGCTTTTTTGCAAAATTCTGCTGGACTAAAGCCCATGATCTCAAAATGCACTTTTTTGTTGAAATCGACAATTATGATTTCTGATGCGTTGGTTATAAAGAGTATCTCTTACTAAGAACATATTTGAAATTTTAGCTCTGAAAACCTTTTATTGACAAAAATATAAAGATGTGAAATCCGAGGCTTTTTTGCAAAATTCTGCTGGACTATAGCCCATGATCTCAAAATGCACGTTTTTGTTGAAATCGACAATTATGATTTCTGATGCGTTGGTTATAAAGAGTATCTCTAACTAAGTACATATTTGAAATTTTAGCTCTGAAAACCTTTTATTGACAAAAATATAAAGATGTGAAATCCGAGGCTTTTTGCAAAATTCTGCTGGACTATAGCCCATGATCTCAAAATGCACTTTTTTGTTGAAATCGACAATTATGATTTCTGATGCGTTGGTTATAAAGAGTATCTCTAACTAAGTACATATTTGAAATTTTAGCTCTGAAAACCTTTTATTGACAAAAATATAGAGATGTGAAATCCGAGGCTTTTTGCAAAATTTTGCTGGACTATAGCCCATGATCTCAAAATGCACTTTTTTGTTGAAATCCACAATTATGATTTCTGATGCGTTGGTTATAAAGAGTATCTCTAACTAAGTACATATTTGAAATTTTAGCTCTGAAAACCTTTTATTGACAAAAATATAAAGATGTGAAATCCGAGGCTTTTTTGCAAATTTCTGCTGGACTATAGCCCATGATCTCAAAATGCACTTTTTTGTTGAAATCGACAATTATGATTTCTGATGCGTTGGTTATAAAGAGTATCTCTAACAAAGTACATATTTGAAATTTTAGCTCTGAAAACCTTTTATTGACAAAAATATAGAGATGTGAAATCCGAGGATTTTTTGCAAAATTTTGCTGGACTATAGCCCGTGATCTCAAAATGCACTTTTTTGTTGAAATCGACAATTATGATTACTGATGCGTTGGTTATAAAGAGTATCTCTAACTAAGTACATATTTGAAATTTTAGCTCTGAAAACCTTTTATTGACAAAAATATAAAGATGTGAAATCCGAGGCTTTTTTGCAAAATTCTGCTGGACTATAGCCCATGATCTCAAAATGCACTTTTTTGTTGAAATCGACAATTATGATTTCTGATGCGTTGGTTATAAAGAGTATCTCTAACTTAGTACATATTTGAAATTTTAGCTCTGAAAACCTTTTATTGACAAAAATATAAAGATGTGAAATCCGAGGCTTTTTGCAAAATTCTGCTGGACTATAGCCCATGATCTCAAAATGCACTTTTTTGTTGAAATCGACAATTATGATTTCTGATGCGTTGGTTATAAAGAGTATCTCTAACTAAGTACATATTTGAAATTTTAGCTCTGAAAACCTTTTATTGACAAAAAATGCAATAAAATCTCAAAATGCACTTTTTTGTTGAAATCGACAATTATGATTTCTGATGCGTTGGTTATAAAGAGTATCTCTAACTAAGTACATATTTGAAATTTTAGCTCTGAAAACCTTTTATTGACAAAAATATAAAGATGTGAAATCCGAGGCTTTTTTGCAAATTTCTGCTGGACTATAGCCCATGATCTCAAAATGCACTTTTTTGTTGAAATCGACAATTATGATTTCTGATGCGTTGGTTATAAAGAGTATCTCTAACAAAGTACATATTTGAAATTTTAGCTCTGAAAACCTTTTATTGACAAAAATATAGAGATGTGAAATCCGAGGATTTTTTGCAAAATTTTGCTGGACTATAGCCCGTGATCTCAAAATGCACTTTTTTGTTGAAATCGACAATTATGATTACTGATGCGTTGGTTATAAAGAGTATCTCTAACTAAGTACATATTTGAAATTTTAGCTCTGAAAACCTTTTATTGACAAAAATATAAAGATGTGAAATCCGAGGCTTTTTTGCAAAATTCTGCTGGACTATAGCCCATGATCTCAAAATGCACTTTTTTGTTGAAATCGACAATTATGATTTCTGATGCGTTGGTTATAAAGAGTATCTCTAACTTAGTACATATTTGAAATTTTAGCTCTGAAAACCTTTTATTGACAAAAATATAAAGATGTGAAATCCGAGGCTTTTTGCAAAATTCTGCTGGACTATAGCCCATGATCTCAAAATGCACTTTTTTGTTGAAATCGACAATTATGATTTCTGATGCGTTGGTTATAAAGAGTATCTCTAACTAAGTACATATTTGAAATTTTAGCTCTGAAAACCTTTTATTGACAAAAATATAGAGATGTGAAATCCGAGGCTTTTTTGCAAAATTCTGCTGGACTATAGCCCATGATCTCAAAATGCACTTTTTTGTTGAAATCGACAATTATGATTTCTGATGCGTTGGTTATAAAGAGTATCTCTAACTAAGTACATATTTGAAATTTTAGCTCTGAAAACCTTTTATTGACAAAAATATAGAGATGTGAAATCCGAGGCTTTTTTGCAAAATTTTGCTGGACTATAGCCCGTGATCTCAAAATGCACTTTTTTGTTGAAATCGACAATTATGATTACTGATGCGTTGGTTATAAAGAGTATCTCTAACTAAGTACATATTTGAAATTTTAGCTCTGAAAACCTTTTATTGACAAAAATATAAAGATGTGAAATCCGAGGCTTTTTTGCAAAATTCTGCTGGACTATAGCCCATGATCTCAAAATGCACTTTTTTGTTGAAATCGACAATTATGATTTCTGATGCGTTGGTTATAAAGAGTATCTCTAACTTAGTACATATTTGAAATTTTAGCTCTGAAAACCTTTTATTGACAAAAATATAAAGATGTGAAATCCGAGGCTTTTTGCAAAATTCTGCTGGACTATAGCCCATGATCTCAAAATGCACTTTTTTGTTGAAATCGACAATTATGATTTCTGATGCGTTGGTTATAAAGAGTATCTCTAACTAAGTACATATTTGAAATTTTAGCTCTGAAAACCTTTTATTGACAAAAAATGCAATAAAATCTCAAAATGCACTTTTTTGTTGAAATCGACAATTATGATTTCTGATGCGTTGGTTATAAAGAGTATCTCTAACTAAGTACATATTTGAAATTTTAGCTCTGAAAACCTTTTATTGACAAAAATATAAAGATGTGAAATCCGAGGCTTTTTTGCAAATTTCTGCTGGACTATAGCCCATGATCTCAAAATGCACTTTTTTGTTGAAATCGACAATTATGATTTCTGATGCGTTGGTTATAAAGAGTATCTCTAACAAAGTACATATTTGAAATTTTAGCTCTGAAAACCTTTTATTGACAAAAATATAGAGATGTGAAATCCGAGGATTTTTTGCAAAATTTTGCTGGACTATAGCCCGTGATCTCAAAATGCACTTTTTTGTTGAAATCGACAATTATGATTACTGATGCGTTGGTTATAAAGAGTATCTCTAACTAAGTACATATTTGAAATTTTAGCTCTGAAAACCTTTTATTGACAAAAATATAAAGATGTGAAATCCGAGGCTTTTTTGCCAAATTCTGCTGGACTATAGCCCATGATCTCAAAATGCACTTTTTTGTTGAAATCGACAATTATGATTTCTGATGCGTTGGTTATAAAGAGTATCTCTAACTTAGTACATATTTGAAATTTTAGCTCTGAAAACCTTTTATTGACAAAAATATAAAGATGTGAAATCCGAGGCTTTTTGCAAAATTCTGCTGGACTATAGCCCATGATCTCAAAATGCACTTTTTTGTTGAAATCGACAATTATGATTTCTGATGCGTTGGTTATAAAGAGTATCTCTAACTAAGTACATATTTGAAATTTTAGCTCTGAAAACCTTTTATTGACAAAAATATAGAGATGTGAAATCCGAGGCTTTTTTGCAAAATTCTGCTGGACTATAGCCCATGATCTCAAAATGCACTTTTTTGTTGAAATCGACAATTATGATTTCTGATGCGTTGGTTATAAAGAGTATCTCTAACTAAGTACATATTTGAAATTTTAGCTCTGAAAACCTTTTATTGACAAAAATATAGAGATGTGAAATCCGAGGCTTTTTTGCAAAATTTTGCTGGACTATAGCCCATGATCTCAAAATGCACTTTTTTGTTGAAATCGACAATTATGATTTCTGATGTGTTGGTTATAAAGAGTATCTCTAACTAAGTACATATTTGAAATTTTAGCTCTGAAAACCTTTTATTGACAAAAATATAAAGATGTGAAATCCGAGGCTTTTTTGCAAAATTCTGCTGGACTATAGCCCATGATCTCAAAATGCACATTTTTGTTGAAATCGACAATTATGATTTCTGATGCGTTGGTTATAAATAGTATCTCTTACTAAGTACATATTTGAAATTTTAGCTCTGAAAACCTTTTATTGACAAAAATATAAAGATGTGAAATCCGAGGCTTTTTGCAAAATTCTGCTGGACTATAGCCCATGATCTCAAAATGCACTTTTTTGTTGAAATCGACAGTTATGATTTCTGATGCGTTGGTTATAAAGAGTATCTCTAACTAAGTACATATTTGAAATTTTAGCTCTGAAAACCTTTTATTGACAAAAATATAAAGATGTGAAATCCGAGGCTTTTTTGCAAAATTTTGCTGGACTATAGCCCATGATCTCAAAATGCACTTTTTTGTTGAAATCGACAATTATGATTTCAGATGCGTTGGTTATAAAGAGTATCTCTAACTAAGTACATATTTGAAATTTTAGCTCTGAAAACCTTTTATTGACAAAAATATAGAGATGTGAAATCCGAGGCTTTTTTGCAAAATTTTGCTGGACTATAGCCCATGATCTCAAAATGCACTTTTTTGTTGAAATCGACAATTATGATTTCTGATGCGTTGGTTATAAAGAGTATCTCTAACTAAGTACATATTTGAAATTTTAGCTCTGAAAACCTTTTATTGACAAAAATATAAAGATGTGAAATCCGAGGCTTTTTTGCAAAATTCTGCTGGACTATAGCCCATGATCTCAAAATGCACATTTTTGTTGAAATCGACAATTATGATTTCTGATGCGTTGGTTATAAAGAGTATCTCTAACTAAGTACATATTTGAAATTTTAGCTCTGAAAACCTTTTATTGACAAAAATATAAAGATGTGAAATCCGAGGCTTTTTTGCAAAATTTTGCTGGACTATAGCCCATGATCACAAAATGCACTTTTTTGTTGAAATCGACAATTATGATTTCTGATGCGTTGGTTATAAAGAGTATCTCTAACTAAGTACATATTTGAAATTTTAGCTCTGAAAACCTTTTATTGACAAAAATATAGAGATGTGAAATCCGAGGCTTTTTTGCAAAATTTTGCTGGACTATAGCCCATGATCTCAAAATGCACTTTTTTGTTGAAATCGACAATTATGATTTCAGATGCGTTGGTTATAAAGAGTATCTCTAACTAAGTACATATTTGAAATTTTAGCTCTGAAAACCTTTTATTGACAAAAATATAGAGATGTGAAATCCGAGGCTTTTTTGCAAAATTTTGCTGGACTATAGCCCATGATCTCAAAATGCACTTTTTTGTTGAAATCGACAATTATGATTTCTGATGCGTTGGTTATAAAGAGTATCTCTAACTAAGTACATATTTGAAATTTTAGCTCTGAAAACCTTTTATTGACAAAAATATAAAGATGTGAAATCCGAGGCTTTTTGCAAAATTCTGCTGGACTATAGCCCATGATCTCAAAATGCACATTTTTGTTGAAATCGACAATTATGATTTCTGATGCGTTGGTTATAAAGAGTATCTCTAACTAAGTACATATTTGAAATTTTAGCTCTGAAAACCTTTTATTGACAAAAATATAAAGATGTGAAATCCGAGGCTTTTTTGCAAAATTTTGCTGGACTATAGCCCATGATCACAAAATGCACTTTTTTGTTGAAATCGACAATTATGATTTCTGATGCGTTGGTTATAAAGAGTATCTCTAACTAAGTACATATTTGAAATTTTAGCTCTGAAAACCTTTTATTGACAAAAATATAAAGATGTGAAATCCGAGGCTTTTTTGCAAAATTCTGCTGGACTATAGCCCATGATCTCAAAATGCACTTTTTTGTTGAAATCGACAATTATGATTTCTGATGCGTTGGTTATAAAGAGTGTCTCTAACTTAGTACATATTTGAAATTTTAGCTCTGAAAACCTTTTATTGACAAAAATATAGAGATGTGAAATCCGAGGCTTTTTTGCAAAATTTTGCTGGACTATAGCCCATGATCTCAAAATGCACTTTTTTGTTGAAATCGACAATTATGATTTCTGATGCGTTGGTTATAAAGAGTATCTCTAACTAAGTACATATTTGAAATTTTAGCTCTGAAAACCTTTTATTGACAAAAATATAGAGATGTGAAATCCGAGGCTTTTTTGCAAAATTCTGCTGGACTATAGCCCATGATCTCAAAATGCACTTTTTTGTTGAAATCGACAATTATGATTTCTGATGCGTTGGTTATAAAGAGTATCTCTAACTAAGTACATATTTGAAATTTTAGCTCTGAAAACCTTTTATTGACAAAAATATAAAGATGTGAAATCCGAGGCTTTTTTGCAAAATTTTGCTGGACTATAGCCCATGATCTCAAAATGCACTTTTTTGTTGAAATCGACAATTATGATTTCTGATGCGTTGGTTATAAAGAGTATCTCTAACTAAGTACATATTTGAAATTTTAGCTCTGAAAACCTTTTATTGACAAAAATATAGAGATGTGAAATCCGAGGCTTTTTTGCAAAATTCTGCTGGACTATAGCCCATGATCTCAAAATGCACTTTTTTGTTGAAATCGACAATTATGATTTCTGATGCGTTGGTTATAAAGAGTATCTCTAACTAAGTACATATTTGAAATTTTAGCTCTGAAAACCTTTTATTGACAAAAATATAGAGATGTGAAATCCGAGGCTTTTTTGCAAAATTTTGCTGGACTATAGCCCATGATCTCAAAATGCACTTTTTTGTTGAAATCGACAATTATGATTTCTGATGCGTTGGTTATAAAGAGTATCTCTAACTAAGTACATATTTGAAATTTTAGCTCTGAAAACCTTTTATTGACAAAAATATAAAGATGTGAAATCCGAGGCTTTTTTGCAAAATTCTGCTGGACTATAGCCCATGATCTCAAAATGCACTTTTTTGTTGAAATCGACAATTATGATTTCTGATGCGTTGGTTATAAAGAGTATCTCTAACTAAGTACATATTTGAAATTTTAGCTCTGAAAACCTTTTATTGACAAAAATATAAAGATGTGAAATCCGAGGCTTTTTTGCAAAATTTTGCTGGACTATAGCCCATGATCTCAAAATGCACTTTTTTGTTGAAATCGACAATTATGATTTCTGATGCGTTGGTTATAAAGAGTATCTCTAACTAAGTACATATTTGAAATTTTAGCTCTGAAAACCTTTTATTGACAAAAATATAAAGATGTGAAATCCGAGGCTTTTTTGCAAAATTCTGCTGGACTATAGCCCATGATCTCAAAATGCACTTTTTTGTTGAAATCGACAATTATGATTTCTGATGCGTTGGTTATAAAGAGTGTCTCTAACTTAGTACATATTTGAAATTTTAGCTCTGAAAACCTTTTATTGACAAAAATATAGAGATGTGAAATCCGAGGCTTTTTTGCAAAATTTTGCTCGACTATAGCCCATGATCTCAAAATGCACTTTTTTGTTGAAATCGACAATTATGATTTCTGATGCGTTGGTTATAAAGAGTATCTCTAACTAAGTACATATTTGAAATTTTAGCTCTGAAAACCTTTTATTGACAAAAATATAAAGATGTGAAATCCGAGGCTTTTTTGCAAAATTCTGCTGGACTATAGCCCATGATCTCAAAATGCACTTTTTTGTTGAAATCGACAATTATGATTTCTGATGCGTTGGTTATAAAGAGTGTCTCTAACTAAGTACATATTTGAAATTTTAGCTCTGAAAACCTTTTATTGACAAAAATATAAAGATGGGAAATCCGAGGCTTTTTTGCAAAATTCTGCTGGACTATAGCCCATGATCTCAAAATGCACTTTTTTGTTGAAATCGACAATTATGATTTCTGATGCGTTGGTTATAAAGAGTGTCTCTAACTAAGTACATATTTGAAATTTTAGCTCTGAAAACCTTTTATTGACAAAAATATAAAGATGGGAAATCCGAGGCTTTTTTGCAAAATTCTGCTGGACTATAGCCCATGATCTCAAAATGCACTTTTTTGTTGAAATCGACAATTATGATTTCTGATGCGTTGGTTATAAAGAGTATCTCTAACTAAGTACATATTTGAAATTTTAGCTCTGAAAACCTTTTATTGACAAAAATATAGAGATGTGAAATCCGAGGCTTTTTTGCAAAATTCTGCTGGACTATAGCCCATGATCTCAAAATGCACTTTTTTGTTGAAATCGACAATTATGATTTCTGATGCGTTGGTTATAAAGAGTAAAATGCACTTTTTTGTTGAAATCGACAATTATGATTTCTGATGCGTTGGTTATAAAGAGTATCTCTAACTAAGTACATATTTGAAATTTTAGCTCTGAAAACCTTTTATTGATAAAAATATAAAGATGTGAAATCCGAGGCTTTTTTGCAAAATTCTGCTGGACTATAGCCCATGATCTCAAAATGCACTTTTTTGTTGAAATCGACAATTATGATTTCTGATGCGTTGGTTATAAAGAGTATCTCTAACTAAGTACATATTTGAAATTTTAGCTCTGAAAACCTTTTATTGACAAAAATATAGAGATGTGAAATCCGAGGCGTATTGCAAAATTCTGCTGGACTATAGCCCGTGATCTCAAAATGCACTTTTTTGTTGAAATCGACAATTATGATTTCTGATGCGTTGGTTATAAAGAGTATCTCTAACTAAGTACATATTTGAAATTTTAGCTCTGAAAACCTTTTATTGACAAAAATATAGAGATGTGAAATCCGAGGCTTTTTTGCAAAATTCTGCTGGACTATAGCCCATGATCTCAAAATGCACTTTTTGTTGAAATCGACAATTATGATTTCTGATGCGTTGGTTATAAAGAGTATCTCTAACTAAGTACATATTTGAAATTTTAGCTCTGAAAACCTTTTATTGACAAAAATATAGAGATGTGAAATCCGAGGCTTTTTTGCAAAATTCTGCTGGACTATAGCCCCCCATGATCTCAAAATGCACTTTTTTGTTGAAATCGACAATTATGATTTCTGATGCGTTGGTTATAAAGAGTATCTCTAACTAAGTGCATATTTGAAATCTTAGCTCTGAAAACCTTTTATTGACCAAAATATAGAGATGTGAAATCCGAGGCTTTTTTGCAAAATTTTGCTGGACCCATAATCCCATAATCTCAAAATGCACTTTTTTGTTGAAATCGACAATTGCGATTTCTGATGTGCTGATTATAAAATGTATCCGTATCTAAGTACAAATTTGAAATTTTAGCTCTGAAAACCTTTTATTGATAAAAATATAGAGAAGTGAAATCCGAGGCTTTTTTGCAAAATTCTGCTGGACTATAGCGCATGATCTCAAAATGCACTTTTTTGTTGAAAACGACAATTATGATTTCTGATGCGTTGGTTATAAAGAGTATCTCTAACTAAGTACATATTTGAAATTTTAGCTCTGAAAACCTTTTATTGACAAAAATATAGAGATGTGAAATCCGAGGCTTTTTTGCAAAATTCTGCTGGACTATAGCCCATGATCTCAAAATGCACTTTTTTGTTGAAATCGACAATTATGATTTCTGATGCGTTGGTTATAAAGAGTATCTCTAACTAAGTACATATTTGAAATTTTAGCTCTGAAAACCTTTTATTGACAAAAATATAGAGATGTGAAATCCGAGGCTTTTTTGCAAAATTCTGCTGGACTATAGCCCATGATCTCAAAATGCACTTTTTTGTTGAAATCGACAATTATGATTTCTGATGCGTTGGTTATAAAGAGTATCTCTAACTAAGTACATATTTGAAATTTCAGCTCTGAAAACCTTTTATTGACAAAAATATAGAGATGTGAAATCCGAGGCTTTTTTGCAAAATTCTGCTGGACTATTATAGCCCATAATCTCAAAATGCACTTTTTTGTTGAAATCGACAATTGCGATTTCTGATGTGCTGATTATAAAATGTATCCGTATCTAAGTACAAATTTGAAATTTTAGCTCTGAAAACCTTTTATTGATAAAAATATAGAGAAGTGAAATCCGAGGCTTTTTTGCAAAATTCTGCTGGACTATAGCGCATGATCTCAAAATGCACTTTTTTGTTGAAAACGACAATTATGATTTCTGATGCGTTGGTTATAAAGAGTATCTCTAACTAAGTACATATTTGAAATTTTAGCTCTGAAAACCTTTTATTGACAAAAATATAGAGATGTGAAATCCGAGGCTTTTTTGCAAAATTCTGCTGGACTATAGCCCATGATCTCAAAATGCACTTTTTTGTTGAAATCGACAATTATGATTTCTGATGCGTTGGTTATAAAGAGTATCTCTAACTAAGTACATATTTGAAATTTTAGCTCTGAAAACCTTTTATTGACAAAAATATAGAGATGTGAAATCCGAGGCTTTTTTGCAAAATTCTGCTGGACTATAGCCCATGATCTCAAAATGCACTTTTTTGTTGAAATCGACAATTATGATTTCTGATGCGTTGGTTATAAAGAGTATCTCTAACTAAGTACAAATTTGAAATTTTAGCTCTGAAAACCTTTTATTGATAAAAATATAGAGAAGTGAAATCCGAGGCTTTTTTGCAAAATTCTGCTGGACTATAGCGCATGATCTCAAAATGCACTTTTTTGTTGAAAACGACAATTATGATTTCTGATGCGTTGGTTATAAAGAGTATCTCTAACTAAGTACATATTTGAAATTTTAGCTCTGAAAACCTTTTATTGACAAAAATATAGAGATGTGAAATCCGAGGCTTTTTTGCAAAATTCTGCTGGACTATAGCCCATGATCTCAAAATGCACTTTTTTGTTGAAATCGACAATTATGATTTCTGATGCGTTGGTTATAAAGAGTATCTCTAACTAAGTACATATTTGAAATTTTAGCTCTGAAAACCTTTTATTGACAAAAATATAGAGATGTGAAATCCGAGGCTTTTTTGCAAAATTCTGCTGGACTATAGCCCATGATCTCAAAATGCACTTTTTTGTTGAAATCGACAATTATGATTTCTGATGCGTTGGTTATAAAGAGTATCTCTAACTAAGTACATATTTGAAATTTTAGCTCTGAAAACCTTTTATTGACAAAAATATAGAGATGTGAAATCCGAGGCTTTTTTGCAAAATTCTGCTGGACTATAGCCCATAATCTCAAAATGCACTTTTTTGTTGAAATCGACAATTGCGATTTCTGATGTGCTGATTATAAAATGTATCCGTATCTAAGTACAAATTTGAAATTTTAGCTCTGAAAACCTTTTATTGATAAAAATATAGAGAAGTGAAATCCGAAACTTTTTTGCAAAATTCTGCTGGACTATAGCGCATGATCTCAAAATGCACTTTTTTGTTGAAAACGACAATTATGATTTCTGATGCGTTGGTTATAAAGAGTATCTCTAACTAAGTACATATTTGAAATTTTAGCTCTGAAAACCTTTTATTGACAAAAATATAGAGATGTGAAATCCGAGGCTTTTTTGCAAAATTCTGCTGGACTATAGCCCATGATCTCAAAATGCACTTTTTTGTTGAAATCGACAATTATGATTTCTGATGCGTTGGTTATAAAGAGTATCTCTAACTAAGTACATATTTGAAATTTTAGCTCTGAAAACCTTTTATTGACAAAAATATAGAGATGTGAAATCCGAGGCTTTTTTGCAAAATTCTGCTGGACTATAGCCCATGATCTCAAAATGCACTTTTTTGTTGAAATCGACAATTATGATTTCTGATGCGTTGGTTATAAAGAGTATCTCTAACTAAGTACATATTTGAAATTTTAGCTCTGAAAACCTTTTATTGACAAAAATATAGAGATGTGAAATCCGAGGCTTTTTTGCAAAATTCTGCTGGACTATAGCCCATAATCTCAAAATGCACTTTTTTGTTGAAATCGACAATTGCGATTTCTGATGTGCTGATTATAAAATGTATCCGTATCTAAGTACAAATTTGAAATTTTAGCTCTGAAAACCTTTTATTGATAAAAATATAGAGAAGTGAAATCCGAAGCTTTTTTGCAAAATTCTGCTGGACTATAGCGCATGATCTCAAAATGCACTTTTTGTTGAAAACGACAATTATGATTTCTGATGCGTTGGTTATAAAGAGTATCTCTAACTAAGTACATATTTGAAATTTTAGCTCTGAAAACCTTTTATTGACAAAAATATAGAGATGTGAAATCCGAGGCTTTTTTGCAAAATTCTGCTGGACTATAGCCCATGATCTCAAAATGCACTTTTTTGTTGAAATCGACAATTATGATTTCTGATGCGTTGGTTATAAAGAGTATCTCTAACTAAGTACATATTTGAAATTTTAGCTCTGAAAACCTTTTATTGACAAAAATATAGAGATGTGAAATCCGAGGCTTTTTTGCAAAATTCTGCTGGACTATAGCCCATGATCTCAAAATGCACTTTTTTGTTGAAATCGACAATTATGATTTCTGATGCGTTGGTTATAAAGAGTATCTCTAACTAAGTACATATTTGAAATTTTAGCTCTGAAAACCTTTTATTGACAAAAATATAGAGATGTGAAATCCGAGGCTTTTTTGCAAAATTCTGCTGGACTATAGCCCATGATCTCAAAATGCACTTTTTTGTTGAAATCGACAATTATGATTTCTGATGCGTTGGTTATAAAGAGTATCTCTAACTAAGTACATATTTGAAATTTTAGCTCTGAAAACCTTTTATTGACAAAAATATAGAGATGTGAAATCCGAGGCTTTTTTGCAAAATTCTGCTGGACTATAGCCCATGATCTCAAAATGCACTTTTTTGTTGAAATCGACAATTATGATTTCTGATGCGTTGGTTATAAAGAGTATCTCTAACTAAGTACATATTTGAAATTTTAGCTCTGAAAACCTTTTATTGACAAAAATATAGAGATGTGAAATCCGAGGCTTTTTTGCAAAATTCTGCTGGACTATAGCCCATTATCTCAAAATGCACTTTTTTGTTGAAATCGACAATTGCGATTTCTGATGTGCTAATTATAAAATGTATCCGTATCTAAGTACAAATTTGAAATTTTAGCTCTGAAAACCTTTTATTGATAAAAATATAGAGAAGTGAAATCCGAGGCTTTTTTGCAAAATTCTGCTGGACTATAGCGCATGATCTCAAAATGCACTTTTTTGTTGAAATCGACAATTATGATTTCTGATGCGTTGGTTATAAAGAGTATCTCTAACTAAGTACATATTTGAAATTTTAGCTCTGAAAACCTTTTATTGACAAAAATATAGGGATGTGAAATCCGAGGCTTTTTTGCAAAATTCTGCTAGACTATAGCCCATGATCTCAAAATGCACTTTTTTGTTGAAATCGACAATTGCGATTTCTTATGTGCTGATTATAAAGAGTATCTCTTACTTAGTAAATATTTGAAATTTTAGCTCTGAAAACCTTTTATTGACAAAAATATAGAGATGTGAAATCCGAGGCTTTTTTGCAAAATTCTGCTGGACTATAGCCCATGATCTCAAAATGCAGTTTTTTGTTGAAATCGACAATTATGATTTCTGATGTGCTGATTATAAAGAGTATCTCTAACTAAGTACAATTTGAAATTTTAGCTCTGGAAACCTTTTATTGACAAAAATATAGAGATGTGAAATCCGAGGCTTTTTTGCAAAATTCTGCTGGACTATAGCCCATGATCTCAAAATGCACTTTTTTGTTGAAATCGACAATTGCGATTTCTTATGTGCTGATTATAAAGAGTATCTCTTACTTAGTAAATATTTGAAATTTTAGCTCTGAAAACCTTTTATTGACAAAAATATAGAGATGTGAAATCCGAGGCTTTTTTGCAAAATTCTGCTGGACTATAGCCCATGATCTCAAAATGCACTTTTTTGTTGAAATCGACAATTGCGATTTCTTATGTGCTGATTATAAAGAGTATCTCTAACTAAGTACATATTTGAAATTTTAGCTCTGAAAACCTTTTATTGACAAAAATATAGAGATGTGAAATCCGAGGCTTTTTTGCAAAATTCTGCTGGACTATAGCCCATGATCTCAAAATGCACTTTTTTGTTGAAATCGACAATTGCGATTTCTGATGCGTTGGTTATAAAAAGTATCCGTATCTAAGTACAAATTTGAAATTTTAGCTCTGAAAACCTTTTATTGACAAAAATATAGGGATGTGAAATCCGAGGCTTTTTTGCAAAATTCTGCTGGACTATAGCCCATGATCTCAAAATGCACTTTTTTGTTGAAATCGACAATTGCGATTTCTTATGTGCTGATTATAAAGAGTATCTCTAACTAAGTACATATTTGAAATTTTAGCTCTGAAAACCTTTTATTGACAAAAATATAGAGATGTGAAATCCGAGGCTTTTTTGCAAAATTCTGCTGGACTATAGCCCATGATCTCAAAATGCACTTTTTTGTTGAAATCGACAATTGCGATTTCTGATGCGTTGGTTATAAAAAGTATCCGTATCTAAGTACAAATTTGAAATTTTAGCTCTGAAAACCTTTTATTGACAAAAATATAGGGATGTGAAATCCGAGGCTTTTTTGCAAAATTCTGCTGGACTATAGCCCATGATCTCAAAATGCACTTTTTTGTTGAAATCGACAATTGCGATTTCTGATGTGCTGATTATAAAGAGTATCTCTAACTAAGTACATATTTGAAATTTTAGCTCTGAAAACCTTTTATTGACAAAAATATAGAGATGTGAAATCCGAGGCTTTTTTGCAAAATTCTGCTGGACTATAGCCCATGATCTCAAAATGCACTTTTTTGTTGAAATCGACAATTGCGATTTCTGATGCGTTGGTTATAAAAAGTATCCGTATCTAAGTACAAATTTGAAATTTTAGCTCTGAAAACCTTTTATTGACAAAAATATAGGGATGTGAAATCCGAGGCTTTTTTGCAAAATTCTGCTGGACTATAGCCCATGATCTCAAAATGCACTTTTTTGTTGAAATCGACAATTGCGATTTCTTATGTGCTGATTATAAAGAGTATCTCTTACTTAGTAAATATTTGAAATTTTAGCTCTGAAAACCTTTTATTGACAAAAATATAGAGATGTGAAATCCGAGGCTTTTTTGCAAAATTCTGCTGGACTATAGCCCATGATCTCAAAATGCACTTTTTTGTTGAAATCGACAATTATGATTTCTGATGTGCTGATTATAAAGAGTATCTATAACTAAGTACAATTTGAAATTTTAGCTCTGGAAACCTTTTATTGACAAAAATATAGAGATGTGAAATCCGAGGCTTTTTTGCAAAATTCTGCTGGACTATAGCCCATGATCTCAAAATGCACTTTTTGTTGAAATCGACAATTGCGATTTCTGATGCGTTGGTTATAAAAAGTATCCGTATCTAAGTACAAATTTGAAATTTTAGCTCTGAAAACCTTTTATTGACAAAAATATAGGGATGTGAAATCCGAGGCTTTTTTGCAAAATTCTGCTGGACTATAGCCCATGATCTCAAAATGCACTTTTTTGTTGAAATCGACAATTGCGATTTCTTATGTGCTGATTATAAAGAGTATCTCTAACTAAGTACATATTTGAAATTTTAGCTCTGAAAACCTTTTATTGACAAAAATATAGAGATGTGAAATCCGAGGCTTTTTTGCAAAATTCTGCTGGACTATAGCCCATGATCTCAAAATGCACTTTTTTGTTGAAATCGACAATTGCGATTTCTTATGTGCTGATTATAAAGAGTATCTCTAACTAAGTACATATTTGAAATTTTAGCTTTGAAAACCTTTTATTGACAAAAATATAGGGATGTGAAATCCGAGGCTTTTTTGCAAAATTCTGCTGGACTATAGCCCATGATCTCAAAATGCACTTTTTTGTTGAAATCGACAATTATGATTTCTGATGTGCTGATTATAAAGAGTATCTCTTACTAAGTAAATATTTGAAATTTTAGCTCTGAAAACCCTTTATTGACAAAAATATAGAGATGTGAAATCCGAGGCTTTTTTGCAAAATTCTGCTGGACTATAGCCCATGATCTCAAAATGCACTTTTTTGTTGAAATCGACAATTGCGATTTCTTATGTGCTGATTATAAAGAGTATCTCTAACTAAGTACATATTTGAAATTTTAGCTTTGAAAACCTTTTATTGACAAAAATATAGGGATGTGAAATCCGAGGCTTTTTTGCAAAATTTTGCTGGACTATAGCCCATGATCTCAAAATGCACTTTTTTGTTGAAATCGACAATTGCGATTTCTGATGCGTTGGTTATAAAAAGTATCCGTATCTAAGTACAAATTTGAAATTTTAGCTCTGAAAACCTTTTATTGACAAAAATATAGGGATGTGAAATCCGAGGCTTTTTTGCAAAATTCTGCTGGACTATAGCCCATGATCTCAAAATGCACTTTTTTGTTGAAATCGACAACTGCGATTTCTGATGCGTTGGTTATAAAAAGTATCCGTATCTAAGTACAAATTTGAAATTTTAGCTCTGAAAACCTTTTATTGACAAAAATATAGAGATGTGAAATCCGAGGCTTTTTTGCAAAATTCTGCTGGACTATAGCCCATGATCTCAAAATGCACTTTTTTGTTGAAATCGACAATTGCGATTTCTGATGCGTTGGTTATAAAAAGTATCCGTATCTAAGTACAAATTTGAAATTTTAGCTCTGAAAACCTTTTATTGACAAAAATATAGAGATGTGAAATCCGAGGCTTTTTTGCAAAATTCTGCTGGACTATAGCCCATGATCTCAAAATGCACTTTTTTGTTGAAATCGACAATTGCGATTTCTGATGTGCTGATTATAAAGAGTATCTCTAACTAAGTACATATTTGAAATTTTAGCTCTGAAAACCTTTTATTGACAAAAATATAGAGATGTGAAATCCGAGGCTTTTTTGCAAAATTCTGCTGGACTATAGCCCATGATCTCAAAATGCACTTTTTTGCTGAAATCGACAATTATGATTTCTGATGTGCTGATTATAAAGAGTATCTCTAACTAAGTACAATTTGAAATTTTAGCTCTGAAAACCTTTTATTGACAAAAATATAGAGATGTGAAATCCGAGGCTTTTTTGCAAAATTCTGCTGGACTATAGCCCATGATCTCAAAATGCACTTTTTTGTTGAAATCGACAATTGCGATTTCTGATGCGTTGGTTATAAAAAGTATCCGTATCTTAGTACAAATTTGAAATTTTAGCTCTGAATACCTTTTATTGACAAAAATATAGAGATGTGAAATCCGAGGCTTTTTTGCAAAATTCTGCTGGACTATAGCCCATGATCTCAAAATGCACTTTTTTGTTGAAATCGACAATTATGATTTCTGATGTGCTGATTATAAAGAGTATCTCTAACTAAGTACAATTTGAAATTTTAGCTCTGAAAACCTTTTATTGACAAAAATATAGAGATGTGAAATCCGAGGCTTTTTTGCTGAATTCTGCTGGACTATAGCCCATGATCTCAAAATGCACTTTTTTGTTGAAATCGACAATTATGATTTCTGATGCGTTGGTTATAAAGAGTATCTCTAACTAAGTACATATTTGAAATTTTAGCTCTGAAAACCTTTTATTGACAAAAATATAGAGATGTGAAATCCGAGGCTTTTTTGCAAAATTCTGCTGGACTATAGCCCATGATCTCAAAATGCACTTTTTTGTTGAAATCGACAATTATGATTTCTGATGCGTTGGTTATAAAGAGTATCTCTAACTAAGTACATATTTGAAATTTTAGCTCTGAAAACCTTTTATTGACAAAAATATAGAGATGTGAAATCCGAGGCTTTTTTGCAAAATTCTGCTGGACTATAGCCCATGATCTCAAAATGCACTTTTTTGTTGAAATCGACAATTATGATTTCTGATGCGTTGGTTATAAAGAGTATCCGTATCTAAGTACAAATTTGAAATTTAAGCTTTGAAAACCTTTTATTGACAAAAATATAGAGATGTGAAATCCGAGGCTTTTTTGCTGAATTCTGCTGGACTATAGCCCATGATCTCAAAATGCACCTTTTTTGTTGAAATCGACAATTGCGATTTCTGATGTGCTGATTATAAGGAGTATCTCTAACTAAGTACATATTTGAAATTTTAGCTCTGAAAACCTTTTATTGACAAAAATATAGAGATGTGAAATCCGAGGCTTTTTTGCAAAATTCTGCTGGACTATAGCCCATGATCTCAAAATGCACTTTTTTGTTGAAATCGACAATTATGATTTCTGATGCGTTGGTTATAAAGAGTATCTCTAACTAAGTACATATTTGAAATTTTAGCTCTGAAAACCTTTTATTGACAAAAATATAGAGATGTGAAATCCGAGGCTTTTTTGCAAAATTCTGCTGGACTATAGCCCATGATCTCAAAGTGCACTTTTTTGTTGAAATCGACAATTATGATTTCTGATGCGTTGGTTATAAAGAGTATCCGTATCTAAGTACAAATTTGAAATTTAAGCTTTGAAAACCTTTTATTGACAAAAATATAGAGATGTGAAATCCGAGGCTTTTTTGCTGAATTCTGCTGGACTATAGCCCATGATCTCAAAATGCACTTTTTTGTTGAAATCGACAATTATGATTTCTGATGTGCTGATTATAAAGAGTATCTCTAAAAATATACATATTTGAAATTTTAGCTCTGAAAACCTTTTATTGACAAAAATATAGAGATGTGAAATCCGAGGCTTTTTTGCAAAATTCTGCTGGACTATAGCCCATGATCTCAAAATGCACTTTTTTGTTGAAATCGACAATTATGATTTCTGATGCGTTGGTTATAAATAATATCCGTATCTAAGTGCAAATTTGAAATTTAAGCTTTGAAAACCTTTTATTGACAAAAATATAGAGATGTGAAATCCGAGGCTTTTTTGCTGAATTCTGCTGGACTATAGCCCATGATCTCAAAATGCACCTTTTTTGTTGAAATCGACAATTGCGATTTCTGATGTGCTGATTATAAGGAGTATCTCTAACTAAGTACATATTTGAAATTTTAGCTCTGAAAACCTTTTATTGACAAAAATATAGAGATGTGAAATCCGAGGCTTTTTTGCAAAATTCTGCTGGACTATAGCCCATGATCTCAAAATGCACTTTTTTGTTGAAATCGACAATTATGATTTCTGATGCGTTGGTTATAAAGAGTATCTCTAACTAAGTACATATTTGAAATTTTAGCTCTGAAAACCTTTTATTGACAAAAATATAGAGATGTGAAATCCGAGGCTTTTTTGCAAAATTCTGCTGGACTATAGCCCATGATCTCAAAGTGCACTTTTTTGTTGAAATCGACAATTATGATTTCTGATGCGTTGGTTATAAAGAGTATCCGTATCTAAGTACAAATTTGAAATTTAAGCTTTGAAAACCTTTTATTGACAAAAATATAGAGATGCGAAATCTGAGGCTTTTTTGCAAAATTCTGCTGGACTATAGCCCATGATCTCAAAATGCACTTTTTTGCTGAAATCGACAATTGCGATTTCTGATGTGCTGATTATAAAGAGTATCTCTAACTAAGTACATATTTGAAATTTTAGCTCTGAAAACCTTTTATTGACAAAAATATAGAGATGTGAAATCCGAGGCTTTTTTGCAAAATTCTGCTGGACTATAGCCCATGATCTCAAAATGCACTTTTTTGTTGAAATCGACATTTGCGATTTCTGATGTGCTGATTATAAAGAGTATCTCTAACTAAGTACATATTTGAAATTTTAGCTCTGAAAACCTTTTATTGACAAAAATATAGAGATGTGAAATCCGAGGCTTTTTTGCAAAATTCTGCTGGACTATAGCCCATGATCTCAAAATGCACTTTTTTGTTGAAATCGACATTTGCGATTTCTGATGTGCTGATTATAAAGAGTATCTCTAACTAAGTACATATTTGAAATTTTAGCTCTGAAAACCTTTTATTGACAAAAATATAGAGATGTGAAATCCGAGGCTTTTTTGCAAAATTCTGCTGGACTATAGCCCATGATCTCAAAATGCACTTTTTTGTTGAAATCGACATTTGCGATTTCTGATGTGCTGATTATAAAGAGTATCTCTAACTAAGTACATATTTGAAATTTTAGCTCTGAAAACCTTTTATTGACAAAAATATAGAGATGTGAAATCCGAGGCTTTTTTGCAAAATTCTGCTGGACTATAGCCCATGATCTCAAAATGCACTTTTTTGTTGAAATCGACAATTATGATTTCTGATGCGTTGGTTATAAAGAGTATCTCTAACTTAGTACATATTTGAAATTTTAGCTCTGAAAACCTTTTATTGACAAAAATATAGAGATGTGAAATCCGAGGCTTTTTTGCAAAATTCTGCTGGACTATAGCCCATGATCTCAAAATGCACTTTTTTGTTGAAATCGACAATTATGATTTCTGATGTGCTGATTATAAAAAGTATCTCTAACTAAGTACATATTTGAAATTTTAGCTCTGAAAACCTTTTATTGACAAAAATATAGAGATGTGAAATCCGAGGCTTTTTTGCAAAATTCTGCTGGACTATAGCCCATGATCTCAAAATGCACTTTTTTGTTGAAATCGACATTTGCATTTCTGATGTGCTGATTATAAAGAGTATCTCTAACTAAGTACATATTTGAAATTTTAGCTCTGAAAACCTTTTATTGACAAAAATATAGAGATGTGAAATCCGAGGCTTTTTTGCAAATTTCTGCTGGACTATAGCCCATGATCTCAAAATGCACTTTTTTGTTGAAATCGACGATTATGATTTCTGATGCATTGGTTATAAAGAGTATCTCTAACTAAGTACACATTTGAAATTTTAGCTCTGAGAACCTTTTATTGACAAAAATATAGAGATGTGATTTTGATTTCTGATGCGTTGGTTATAAAGAGTATCTCTACCGTAGTACATATTTGAAATTTTAGCTCTGAGAACCTTTTATTGACAAAAATATAGAGATGTGAAATCCGAGGCTTTTTTGCAAAATTCTGCTGGACTATAGCCCATGATCTCAAAATGCACTTTTCTGTTGAAATCAACAATTATGATTTCTGATGCGTTGGTTATAAAGAGTATCCGTATCTAAGTACAAATTTAAAATTTTAGCTCTGAAAACCTTTTATTGACAAAAATATAGAGATGTGAAATCCGAGGCTTTTTTGCAAAATTCTGCTGGACTGAATCTCAAAATGCACTTTTTTGTTGAAATCGACAATTATGATTTTTGATGCATTGGTTATAAAGAGTATCCGTATCTAAGTACAAATTTAAAATTTTAGCTCTGAAAACCTTTTATTGACAAAAATATAGAGATGTGAAATCCGAGGCTTTTTTGCAAAATTCTGCTGGACTATAGCCCATGATCTCAAAATGCACCTTTTTGTTGAAATCGACAATTATGATTTCTGATGCGTTGGTTATAAACAGTATCTCTCACTGAGTACATATTTGAAATTTTAGCTCTGAGAACCTTTTATTGACAAAAATATAGAGATGTGATATCCGAGGCTTTTTTGCAAAATTCTGCTGGACTGTAGCCCATGATCTCAAAATGCACTTTTTTGTTGAAATGGACAGTTATGATATCTGATGCGTTGGTTATAAAGAGTATCTCTAACTAAGAACATATTTGAAATTTTAGCTCTGAAAACCTTTTATTGACAAAAATATAGAGATGTGAAATCCGAGGCTTTTTTGCAAAATTCTGCTGGACTGTAGCCCATGATCTCAAAATGCACCTTTTTGTTGAAATCGACAATTATGATTTCTGATGCGTTGGTTATAAACAGTATCTCTCACTGAGTACATATTTGAAATTTTAGCTCTGAGAACCTTTTATTGACAAAAATATAGAGATGTGAAATCCGAGGCTTTTTTGCAAAATTCTGCTGGACTATAGCCCATGATCTCAAAATGCACCTTTTTGTTGAAATCGACAATTATGATTTCTGATGCGTTGGTTATAAACAGTATCTCTCACTGAGTACATATTTGAAATTTTAGCTCTGAGAACCTTTTATTGACAAAAATATAGAGATGTGAAATCCGAGGCTTTTTTGCAAAATTCTGCTGGACTGTAGCCCATGATCTCAAAATGCACTTTTTTGTTGAAATCGACAATTATGATATCTGATGCGTTGGTTATAAAGAGTATCTCTAACGTAGTACATATTTGAAATTTTAGCCCTGAAAACCTTTTATTGACAAAAATATAGAGATGTGAAATCCGAGGCTTTTTTTCAAAATTCTGCTGGACTATGCCCATGATCTCAAAATGCACTTTTTTGTTGAAATCGACAATTATGATTTCTGATGCGTTGGTTATAAAGAGTATCCGTATCTAAGTACAAATTTGAAATTTTAGCTCTGAAAACCTTTTATTGACAAAAATATAGAGATGTGAAATCCGAGGCTTTTTTGCAAAATTCTGCAGGACTATAGCCCATGATCTCAAAATGCACTTTTTTGTTGAAATCGACAATTATGATTTCTGATGTGTTGGTTATAAAGAGTATCTCTAACTAAGTACATATTTGAAATTTTAGCTCTGAAAACCTTTTATTGACAAAAATATAGAGATGTGAAATCCGAGGCTTTTTTTCAAAATTCTGCTGGACTATGCCCATGATCTCAAAATGCACTTTTTTGTTGAAATCGACAATTATGATATCTGATGCGTTGGTTATAAAGAGTATCTCTAACGTAGTACATATTTGAAATTTTAGCTCTGAAAACCTTTTATTGACAAAAATATAGAGATGTGAAATCCGAGGCTTTTTTTCAAAATTCTGCTGGACTATGCCCATGATCTCAAAATGCACTTTTTTGTTGAAATCGACAATTATGATATCTGATGCGTTGGTTATAAAGAGTATCCGTATCTTAGTACAAATTTGAAATTTTAGCTCTGAAAACCTTTTATTGACAAAAATATAGAGATGTGAAATCCGAGGCTTTTTTGCAAAATTCTGCAGGACTATAGCCCATGATCTCAAAATGCACTTTTTTGTTGAAATCGACAATTATGATTTCTGATGTGTTGGTTATAAAGAGTATCTCTAACTAAGTACATATTTGAAATTTTAGCTCTGAAAACCTTTTATTGACAAAAATATAGAGATGTGAAATCCGAGGCTTTTTTTCAAAATTCTGCTGGACTATGCCCATGATCTCAAAATGCACTTTTTTGTTGAAATCGACAATTATGATTTCTGATGTGTTGGTTATAAAGAGTATCTCTAACTAAGTACATATTTGAAATTTTAGCTCTGAAAACCTTTTATTGACAAAAATATAGAGATGTGAAATCCGAGGCTTTTTTTCAAAATTCTGCTGGACTATGCCCATGATCTCAAAATGCACTTTTTTGTTGAAATCGACAATTGCGATTTCTGATGTGCTGATTATAAAGAGTATCTCTAACTAAGTACGCGTTTGAAATTTTAGCTCTGAGAACCTTTTATTGACAAAAATATAGAGATGTGAAATCCGAGGCTTTTTTGCAAAATTCTGCTGGACTATAGCCCATGATCTCAAAATGCACTTTTTTGTTGAAATCGACAATTGCGATTTCTGATGCGTTGGTTATAAAGAGTATCTCTAACTAAGTACATATTTGACATTTTAGCTCTGAAAACCTTTTATTGACAAAAATATAGAGATGTAAAATCCGAGGCTTTTTTGCAAAATTCTGCTGGACTATAGCCCATGATCTCAAAATGCACTTTTTTGTTGAAATCGACAATTGCGATTTCTGATGTGCTGATTATAAAGAGTATCTCTAACTAAGTACATATTTGAAATTTTAGCTCTGAGAACCTTTTATTGACAAAAATATAGAGATGTAAAATCCAAGGCTTTTTTGCAAAATTCTGCTGGACTATAGCCCATGATCTCAAAATGCACTTTTTTGTTGAAATCGACAATTGCGATTTCTGATGTGCTGATTATAAAGAGTATCTCTAACTAAGTACATATTTGAAAGTTTAGCTCTGAGAACCTTTTATTGACAAAAATATAGAGATGTGAAATCCGAGGCTTTTTTGCTTAATTCTGCTGGACTATAGCCCATGATCTCAAAATGCACTTTTTTGTTGAAATCGACAATTGCGATTTCTGATGCGTTGGTTATAAAGAGTATCTCTAACTAAGTACACATTTGAAATTTTAGCTCTGAGAACCTTTTATTGACAAAAATATAGAGATGTGATTTTGATTTCTGATGCGTTGGTTATAAAGAGTATCTCTACCGTAGTACATATTTGAAATTTTAGCTCTGAGAACCTTTTATTGACAAAAATATAGAGATGTGAAATCCGAGGCTTTTTTGCAAAATTCTGCTGGACTATAGCCCATGATCTCAAAATGCACTTTTCTGTTGAAATCAACAATTATGATTTCTGATGCGTTGGTTATAAAGAGTATCCGTATCTAAGTACAAATTTAAAATTTTAGCTCTGAAAACCTTTTATTGACAAAAATATAGAGATGTGAAATCCGAGGCTTTTTTGCAAAATTCTGCTGGACTGAATCTCAAAATGCACTTTTTTGTTGAAATCGACAATTATGATTTTTGATGCATTGGTTATAAAGAGTATCCGTATCTAAGTACAAATTTAAAATTTTAGCTCTGAAAACCTTTTATTGACAAAAATATAGAGATGTGAAATCCGAGGCTTTTTTGCAAAATTCTGCTGGACTATAGCCCATGATCTCAAAATGCACCTTTTTGTTGAAATCGACAATTATGATTTCTGATGCGTTGGTTATAAACAGTATCTCTCACTGAGTACATATTTGAAATTTTAGCTCTGAGAACCTTTTATTGACAAAAATATAGAGATGTGATATCCGAGGCTTTTTTGCAAAATTCTGCTGGACTGTAGCCCATGATCTCAAAATGCACTTTTTTGTTGAAATGGACAGTTATGATATCTGATGCGTTGGTTATAAAGAGTATCTCTAACTAAGAACATATTTGAAATTTTAGCTCTGAAAACCTTTTATTGACAAAAATATAGAGATGTGAAATCCGAGGCTTTTTTGCAAAATTCTGCTGGACTGTAGCCCATGATCTCAAAATGCACCTTTTTGTTGAAATCGACAATTATGATTTCTGATGCGTTGGTTATAAACAGTATCTCTCACTGAGTACATATTTGAAATTTTAGCTCTGAGAACCTTTTATTGACAAAAATATAGAGATGTGAAATCCGAGGCTTTTTTGCAAAATTCTGCTGGACTATAGCCCATGATCTCAAAATGCACCTTTTTGTTGAAATCGACAATTATGATTTCTGATGCGTTGGTTATAAACAGTATCTCTCACTGAGTACATATTTGAAATTTTAGCTCTGAGAACCTTTTATTGACAAAAATATAGAGATGTGAAATCCGAGGCTTTTTTGCAAAATTCTGCTGGACTGTAGCCCATGATCTCAAAATGCACTTTTTTGTTGAAATCGACAATTATGATATCTGATGCGTTGGTTATAAAGAGTATCTCTAACGTAGTACATATTTGAAATTTTAGCCCTGAAAGCCTTTTATTGACAAAAATATAGAGATGTGAAATCCGAGGCTTTTTTTCAAAATTCTGCTGGACTATGCCCATGATCTCAAAATGCACTTTTTTGTTGAAATCGACAATTATGATTTCTGATGCGTTGGTTATAAAGAGTATCCGTATCTAAGTACAAATTTGAAATTTTAGCTCTGAAAACCTTTTATTGACAAAAATATAGAGATGTGAAATCCGAGGCTTTTTTGCAAAATTCTGCAGGACTATAGCCCATGATCTCAAAATGCACTTTTTTGTTGAAATCGACAATTATGATTTCTGATGTGTTGGTTATAAAGAGTATCTCTAACTAAGTACATATTTGAAATTTTAGCTCTGAAAACCTTTTATTGACAAAAATATAGAGATGTGAAATCCGAGGCTTTTTTTCAAAATTCTGCTGGACTATGCCCATGATCTCAAAATGCACTTTTTTGTTGAAATCGACAATTATGATATCTGATGCGTTGGTTATAAAGAGTATCTCTAACGTAGTACATATTTGAAATTTTAGCTCTGAAAACCTTTTATTGACAAAAATATAGAGATGTGAAATCCGAGGCTTTTTTTCAAAATTCTGCTGGACTATGCCCATGATCTCAAAATGCACTTTTTTGTTGAAATCGACAATTATGATATCTGATGCGTTGGTTATAAAGAGTATCCGTATCTTAGTACAAATTTGAAATTTTAGCTCTGAAAACCTTTTATTGACAAAAATATAGAGATGTGAAATCCGAGGCTTTTTTGCAAAATTCTGCAGGACTATAGCCCATGATCTCAAAATGCACTTTTTTGTTGAAATCGACAATTATGATTTCTGATGTGTTGGTTATAAAGAGTATCTCTAACTAAGTACATATTTGAAATTTTAGCTCTGAAAACCTTTTATTGACAAAAATATAGAGATGTGAAATCCGAGGCTTTTTTTCAAAATTCTGCTGGACTATGCCCATGATCTCAAAATGCACTTTTTTGTTGAAATCGACAATTATGATTTCTGATGTGTTGGTTATAAAGAGTATCTCTAACTAAGTACATATTTGAAATTTTAGCTCTGAAAACCTTTTATTGACAAAAATATAGAGATGTGAAATCCGAGGCTTTTTTTCAAAATTCTGCTGGACTATGCCCATGATCTCAAAATGCACTTTTTTGTTGAAATCGACAATTGCGATTTCTGATGTGCTGATTATAAAGAGTATCTCTAACTAAGTACGCGTTTGAAATTTTAGCTCTGAGAACCTTTTATTGACAAAAATATAGAGATGTGAAATCCGAGGCTTTTTTGCAAAATTCTGCTGGACTATAGCCCATGATCTCAAAATGCACTTTTTTGTTGAAATCGACAATTGCGATTTCTGATGCGTTGGTTATAAAGAGTATCTCTAACTAAGTACATATTTGACATTTTAGCTCTGAAAACCTTTTATTGACAAAAATATAGAGATGTAAAATCCGAGGCTTTTTTGCAAAATTCTGCTGGACTATAGCCCATGATCTCAAAATGCACTTTTTTGTTGAAATCGACAATTGCGATTTCTGATGTGCTGATTATAAAGAGTATCTCTAACTAAGTACATATTTGAAATTTTAGCTCTGAGAACCTTTTATTGACAAAAATATAGAGATGTAAAATCCAAGGCTTTTTTGCAAAATTCTGCTGGACTATAGCCCATGATCTCAAAATGCACTTTTTTGTTGAAATCGACAATTGCGATTTCTGATGTGCTGATTATAAAGAGTATCTCTAACTAAGTACATATTTGAAAGTTTAGCTCTGAGAACCTTTTATTGACAAAAATATAGAGATGTGAAATCCGAGGCTTTTTTGCTTAATTCTGCTGGACTATAGCCCATGATCTCAAAATGCACTTTTTTGTTGAAATCGACAATTGCGATTTCTGATGCGTTGGTTATAAAGAGTATCTCTAACTAAGTACATATTTGACATTTTAGCTCTGAAAACCTTTTATTGACAAAAATATAGAGATGTGAATTCCGAGGCTTTTTTGCTTAATTCTGCTGGACTATAGCCCATGATCTCAAAATGCACTTTTTTGTTGAAATCGACAATTATGATTTCTGATGCATTGGTTATAAAGAGTATCCGTATCTAAGTACAAATTTGACATTTTAGCTCTGAAAACCTTTTATTGACAAAAATATAGAGATGTGAAATCCGAGGCTTTTTTGCAAAATTCTGCTGGACTATAGCCCATGATCTCAAAATGCACTTTTTTGTTGAAATCGACAATTATGATTTCTGATGCAATGGTTATAAAGAGTATCCGTATCTAAGTACAAATTTAAAATTTTAGCTCTGAAAACCTTTTATTGACAAAAATATAGAGATGTGAAATCCGAGGCTTTTTTGCTTAATTCTGCTGGACTATAGCCCATGATCTCAAAATGCACTTTTTTGTTGAAATCGACAATTGCGATTTCTGATGTGCTGATTATAAAGAGTATCTCTAACTAAGTACATATTTGAAATTTTAGCTCTGAGAACCTTTTATTGACAAAAATATAGAGATGTGAAATCCGAGGCTTTTTTGCAAAATTCTGCTGGACTATAGCCCCTGATCTCAAAATGCACTTTTTTGTTGAAATCGACAATTGCGATTTCTGATGTGCTGATTATAAAGAGTATCTCTAACTAAGCACATATTTGAAATTTTAGCTCTGAGAACCTTTTATTGACAAAAATATAGAGATGTGAAATCCGAGGCTTTTTTGTAAAATTCTGCTGGACTATAGCCCATGATCTCAAAATGCACTTTTTTGTTGAAATCGACAATTATGATTTCTGATGCATTGGTTATAAAGAGTATCTCTAACTAAGTACATATTTGAAATTTTGGCTCTGAAAACCTTTTATTGACAAAAATATAGAGATGTGAAATCCGAGGCTTTTTTGTAAAATTCTGCTGGACTATAGCCCATGATCTCAAAATGCACTTTTTTGTTGAAATCGACAATTATGATTTCTGATGCATTGGTTATAAAGAGTATCTCTAACTAAGTACATATTTGAAATTTTGGCTCTGAGAACCTTTTATTGACAAAAATATAGAGATGTGAAATCCGAGGCTTTTTTGCTTAATTCTGCTGGACTATAGCCCATGATCTCAAAATGCACTTTTTAGTTGAAATCGACAATTGCGATTTCTGATGTGCTGATTATAAAGAGTATCTCTAACTATGTACATATTTGAAATTTTAGCTCTGAGAACCTTTTATTGACAAAAATATAGAGATGTGAAATCCGAGGCTTTTTTGCTTAATTCTGCTGGACTATAGCCCATGATCTCAAAATGCACTTTTTTGTTGAAATCGACAATTGCGATTTCTGATGTGCTGATTATAAAGAGTATCTTTAACTAAGTACCTTTTTGAAATTTTAGCTCTGAGAACCTTTTATTGACAAAAATATAGAGATGTGAAATCCGAGGCTTTTTTGCTTAATTCTGCTGGACTATAGCCCATGATCTCAAAATGCACTTTTTAGTTGAAATCGACAATTGCGATTTCTGATGTGCTGATTATAAAGAGTATCTCTAACTATGTACATATTTGAAATTTTAGCTCTGAGAACCTTTTATTGACAAAAATATAGAGATGTGAAATCCGAGGCTTTTTTGCAAAATTCTGCTGGACTATAGCCCATGATCTCAAAATGCACTTTTTTGTTGAAATCGACAATTGCGATTTCTGATGTGCTGATTATAAAGAGTATCTCTAACTATGTACATATTTGAAATTTTAGCTCTGAGAACCTTTTATTGACAAAAATATAGAGATGTGAAATCCGAGGCTTTTTTGCAAAATTCTGCTGGACTATAGCCCATGATCTCAAAATGCACTTTTTTGTTGAAATCGACAATTGCGATTTCTGATGTGCTGATTATAAAGAGTATCTTTAACTAAGTACCTTTTTGAAATTTTAGCTCTGAGAACCTTTTATTGACAAAAATATAGAGATGTGAAATCCGAGGCTTTTTTGCTTAATTCTGCTGGACTATAGCCCATGATCTCAAAATGCACTTTTTTGTTGAAATCGACAATTGCGATTTCTGATGTGCTGATTATAAAGAGTATCTCTAACTATGTACATATTTGAAATTTTAGCTCTGAGAACCTTTTATTGACAAAAATATAGAGATGTGAAATCCGAGGCTTTTTTGCTTAATTCTGCTGGACTATAGCCCATGATCTCAAAATGCACTTTTTTGTTGAAATCGACAATTGCGATTTCTGATGTGCTGATTATAAAGAGTATCTCTAACTATGTACATATTTGAAATTTTAGCTCTGAGAACCTTTTATTGACAAAAATATAGAGATGTGAAATCCGAGGCTTTTTTGCTTAATTCTGCTGGACTATAGCCCATGATCTCAAAATGCACTTTTTTGTTGAAATCGACAATTGCGATTTCTGATGTGCTGATTATAAAGAGTATCTTTAACTAAGTACCTTTTTGAAATTTTAGCTCTGAGAACCTTTTATTGACAAAAATATAGAGATGTGAAATCCGAGGCTTTTTTGCAAAATTCTGCTGGACTATAGCCCATGATCTCAAAATGCACTTTTTTGTTGAAATCGACAATTGCGATTTCTGATGTGCTGATTATAAAGAGTATCTCTAACTAAGTACATATTTGAAATTTTAGCTCTGAGAACCTTTTATTGACAAAAATATAGAGATGTGAAATCCGAGGCTTTTTTGCAAAATTCTGCTGGACTATAGCCCATGATCTCAAAATGCACTTTTTTGTTGAAATCGACAATTATGATTTCTGATGCGTTGGTTATAAAGAGTATCCGTATCTAAGTACAAATTTGAAATTTTAGCTCTGAAAACCTTTTATTGACAAAAATATAGAGATGTGAAATCCGAGGCTTTTTTGCAAAATTCTGCTGGACTATAGCCCATGATCTCAAAATGCACTTTTTTGTTGAAATCGACAATTGCGATTTCTGATGTGCTGATTATAAAGAGTATCTCTAACTAAGCACATATTTGAAATTTTAGCTCTGAGAACCTTTTATTGACAAAAATATAGAGATGTGAAATCCGAGGCTTTTTTGTAAAATTCTGCTGGACTATAGCCCATGATCTCAAAATGCACTTTTTTGTTGAAATCGACAATTATGATTTCTGATGCATTGGTTATAAAGAGTATCTCTAACTAAGTACATATTTGAAATTTTGGCTCTGAAAACCTTTTATTGACAAAAATATAGAGATGTGAAATCCGAGGCTTTTTTGCAAAATTCTGCTGGACTATAGCCCATGATCTCAAAATGCACTTTTTTGTTGAAATCGACAATTATGATTTCTGATGCGTTGGTTATAAAGAGTATCCGTATCTAAGTACAAATTTGAAATTTCAGCTCTGAAAACCTTTTATTGACAAAAATATAGAGATGTGAAATCCGAGGCTTTTTTGCAAAATTCTGCTGGACTATAGCCCATGATCTCAAAATGCACTTTTTTGTTGAAATCGACAATTGCGATTTCTGATGTGCTGATTATAAAGAGTATCTCTAACTAAGCACATATTTGAAATTTTAGCTCTGAGAACCTTTTATTGACAAAAATATAGAGATGTGAAATCCGAGGCTTTTTTGCTTAATTCTGCTGGACTATAGCCCATGATCTCAAAATGCACTTTTTTGTTGAAATCGACAATTGCGATTTCTGATGTGCTGATTATAAAGAGTATCTCTAACTATGTACATATTTGAAATTTTAGCTCTGAGAACCTTTTATTGACAAAAATATAGAGATGTGAAATCCGAGGCTTTTTTGCAAAATTCTGCTGGACTATAGCCCATGATCTCAAAATGCACTTTTTTGTTGAAATCGACAATTGCGATTTCTGATGTGCTGATTATAAAGAGTATCTCTAACTATGTACATATTTGAAATTTTAGCTCTGAGAACCTTTTATTGACAAAAATATAGAGATGTGAAATCCGAGGCTTTTTTGCTTAATTCTGCTGGACTATAGCCCATGATCTCAAAATGCACTTTTTTGTTGAAATCGACAATTGCGATTTCTGATGTGCTGATTATAAAGAGTATC
>CAUVXE010000055.1:0-44037 GCA_963555765.1 Orthonevra nobilis
AAAAGTAAGCATTTTCTATATTTAAAATTCGAATATTTTTTGCATTAAGCAGTTTTCTTGTAAAATTTTTGTGAATTTGTATTCAGTTTGAATCAAAAATGAATATAAGAAGCACATTTCATCTAAAATATGACTTTGAAAAAAAATCATTTTTTCGAAATTTTCCAAGGGGGGAGCGGCGGCGAAAAAATATGATTTTTTTTCGATATCTTCGGATTTCCCCAAAATGCTTGCAATTCGATTCAGACGTTCTCCAATAATACTTTTAATGAAACTCCGGCTTCAAAATCGTGCTTCTTGCTCATTTAAACAAACATTTTGCTTAATTAATAGGAGAAAATCAAACGTTGATTTTTTTTTCTTACATCATCTCTTTTTACATAATTTTGTTGAAAATATTGAACTCCAAAATATCAGGAAACAGTGTCCAAATGCTTAACTTAGTACCTAGACAGCATTATATGTAATAAAACAGTTCTTTTCTGGTAGGAAAAAAGATTCGGGAACAGATACGTATTCGATTTCAAGAGTGGAAAAATATTTCGAAAAAGTAAGCACTTTCTATATTTAAAATTCGAATATTTTTTGCATTAAGCAGATTTCTTGTAAAATTTTTGTGAATTTGTATTCAGTTTGAATCAAAAATTAATATTATAAGCACAGTTCATCTAAAATATGACTTTGAAAAAAAATCATTTTTTCGAAATTCTCAAAGGGGGGAGCGGCGGCGAAAAAATATGATTTTTTTTTTATATATTCGGATTTCCCCAAAATGCTTGTAATTCGATTCAGACGTTCTCCAATAATAATTTTAATGAAACTCCGGCTTCAAAATCGTGCTTCTTGCTCATTTAAACAAACATTTCGCTTAATTTATAGGAGAAAATCAAACCTTGATTTTTTTTCTTACATCATCTCTTTTAACATAATTTTGTTGAAAATATTGAACTCCAAAAATTCAGAAAACAGTGTCCAGATGCTTAACTTAGTACCTAGACAGCATTATATGTAATAAAACAGTTCTTTTCTGGTAGGAAAAAAGATTCGGGAACAGATACGTATTCGATTTCAAGAGTGGAAAAATATTTCGAAAAAGTAAGCACTTTCTATATTTAAAATTCGAATATTTTTTGCATTAAGCAGATTTCTTGTAAAATTTTTGTGAATTTGTATTCAGTTTGAATCAAAAATTAATATAAGAAGCACAGTTCATCTAAAATATGACTTTGAAAAAAAAAAATCATTTTTTCGAAATTCTCAAAGGGGGAGCGGCGGCGAAAAAATATGATTTTTTTTCGATATCTTCGGATTTCCCCAAAATGCTTGTAATTCGATTCAGACGTTCTCCAATAATACTTTTAATGAAACTCCGGCTTCAAAATCGTGCTTCTTGCTCATTTAAACAAACATTTCGCTTAATTAATAGGAGAAAATCAAACCTTGATTTTTTTTTCTTACATCATCTCTTTTAACATAATTTTGTTGAAAATATTGAACTCCAAAAGTTCAGAAAACAGTGTCCAAATGCTTAACTTAGTACCTAGACAGCATTATATGTAATAAAACAGTTCTTTTCTGGTAGGAAAAAAGATTCGGGAAAAAATACGTATTCGATTTCAAGAGTGGAAAAATATTTCGAAAAAGTAAGCACTTTCTATATTTAAAATTCGAATATTTTTTGCATTAAGCAGACTTCTTGTAAAATTTTTGTGAATTTGTATTCAGTTTGAATCAAAAATTAATATTATAAGCACAGTTCATCTAGAATACGACTTTGAAAAAAAATCATATTTTCGAAATTTTCAAAGGGGGGAGCGGCGGCGAAAAAATATTTTTTCGATATCTTCGGATTTCCCCAAAATGCTTGTAATTCGATTCAGACGTTCTCCAATAATACTTTTAATGAAACTCCGGCTTCAAAATCGTGCTTCTTGCTCATTTAAACAAACATTTCGCTTAATTAATAGGAGAAAATCAAACGTTGATTTTTTTTTCTTACATCATCTTTTTACATAATTTTGTTGCAAATATTGAACTCCAAAATATCAGGAAACAGTGTCCAAATGCTTAACTTAGTACCTAGACAGCATTATATGTAATAAAACAGTTCTTTTCTGGTAGAAAAAAGATTCGGGAACAGATACGTATTCGATTTCAAGAGTGGAAAAATATTTCGAAAAAGTAAGCACTTTCTATATTTAAAATTCGAATATTTTTTGCATTAAGCAGATTTCTTGTAAAATTTTTGTGAATTTGTATTCAGTTTGAATCAAAAATTAATATTATAAGCACAGTTCATCTAAAATATGACTTTGAAAAAAAATCATTTTTTCGAAATTCTCAAAGGGGGGAGCGGCGGCGAAAAAATATGATTTTTTTCGATATCTTCGGATTTTCCCAAAATGCTTATAATTCGATTCAGACGTTCTCCAATAATACTTTTAATGAAACTCCGGCTTCAAAATCGTGCTTCTTGCTCATTTAAACAAACATTTCGCTTAATTAATAGGAGAAAATCAAACCTTGATTTTTTTTTCTTACATCATCTCTTTAAACATAATTTTGTTGAAAATATTGAACTCCAAAAGTTCAGAAAACAGTGTCCAAATGCTTAACTTAGTACCTAGACAGCATTATATGTAATAAAACAGTTCTTTTCTGGTAGGAAAAAAGATTCGGGAACAGATACGTATTCGATTTCAAGAGTGGAAAAATATTTCGAAAAAGTAAGCATTTTCTATATTTAAAATTCAAATGTTTTTTGCATTAAGCAGTTTTCTTGTAAAATTTTTGTGAATTTGTATTCAGTTTGAATCAAAAATTAATATAAGAAGCACAGTTCATCTAGAATACGACTTTGAAAAAAAATCATTTTTTCGAAATTTTCAAAGGGGGGAGCGGCGGCGAAAAAATATGATTTTTTTTCGATATCTTCGGATTTCCCCAAAATGCTTGTAATTCGATTCAGACGTTCTCCAATAATACTTTTAATGAAACTCCGGCTTCAAAATCGTGCTTCTTGCTCATTTAAACAAACATTTCGCTTAATTAATAGGAGAAAACCAAACGTTGATTTTTTTTTCTTACATCATCTCTTTTTACATAATTTTGTTGCAAATATTGAACTCAAAAAATATCAGGAAACAGTGACCAAATGCTTAACTTAGTACCTAGTCAGCATTATATGTAATAAAACAGTTCTTTTCTGGTAGGAAAAAAGATTCGGGAACAGATACGTATTCGATTTCATTTTCTATATTTAAAATTCGAATATTTTTTTGCATTAAGCAGTTTTCTTGTAAAATTTTTGTGAATTTGTATTCAGTTTGAATCAAATATTAATATAAAAAGCACAGTTCATCTAAAATATGACTTTGAAAAAAAATCATTTTTTCGAAATTTTCAAAGGGGGGAGCGGCGGCGAAAAAATATGATTTTTTTTCGATATCTTCGGATTTCCCCAAAATGCTTGTAATTCGATTCAGACGTTCTCCAATAATACTTTTAATGAAACTCCGGCTTCAAAATCGTGCTTCTTGCTCATTTAAACAAACATTTCGCTTAATTAATAGGAGAAAATCAAACGTTGATTTTTTTTTCTTACATCATCTCTTTTAACATAATTTTGTTGAAAATATTGAACTCCAAAAGTTCAGAAAACAGTGTCCAAATGCTTAACTTAATACCTAGAAAGCATTATATGTAATAAAACAGTTCTTTTCTGGTAGGAAAAAAGATTCGGGAAAAAATACGTATTCGATTTCAAGAGTGGAAAAATATTTCGAAAAAGTAAGCACTTTCTATATTTAAAATTCGAATATTTTTTGCATTAAGCAGATTTCTTGTAAAATTTTTGTGAATTTGTATTCAGTTTGAATCAAAAATTAATATTATAAGCACAGTTCATCTAAAATATGACTTTGAAAAAAAAAATCATTTTTTCGAAATTTTCAAAGGGGGGAGCGGCGGCGAAAAAATATGATTTCTTTTCGATATCTTCGGATTTCCCCAAAATGCTTGTAATTCGATTCAGACGTTCTCCAATAATACTTTTAATGAAACTCCGGCTTCAAAATCGTGCTTCTTGCTCATTTAAACAAACATTTCGCTTAATTAATAGGAGAAAATCAAACGTTGATTTTTTTTTCTTACATCATCTCTTTTTACATAATTTTGTTGCAAATATTGAACTCCAAAAGTTCAGAAAACAGTGTCCAAATGCTTAATTTAGTACCTAGACAGCATTATATGTAATAAAACAGCTCTTTTCTGGTAGGAAAAAAGATTCGGGAACAGATACGTATTCGATTTCAAGAGTGGAAAAATATTTCGAAAAAGTAAGCACTTTCTATATTTAAAATTCGAATATTTTTTGCATTAAGCAGATTTCTTGTACAATTTTTGTGAATTTGTATTCAGTTTGAATCAAAAATAAATATTATAAGCACAGTTCATCTAAAATATGACTTTGAAAAAAAATCATTTTTTCGAAATTTTCAATGGGGGGAGCGGCGGCGAAAAAATATGATTTTTTTCGATATCTTCGGATTTCCCCAAAATGCTTGTAATTCAATTCAGACGTTCTCCAATAATACTTTTAATGAAACTCCGGCTTCAAAATCGTGCTTCTTGCTCGTTTAAACAAACATTTCGCTTAATTAATAGGAGAAAATCAAACGTTGATTTTTTTTTCTTACATCATCTCTTTTTACATAATTTTGTTGCAAATATTGAACTCCGAAATATCAGGAAACAGTGACCAAATGCTTAACTTAGTTCCTAGACAGCATTATATGTAATAAAACAGTTCTTTTCTGTTAGGAAAAAAGATTCGGGAACAGATACTTATTCGATTTCAAAAGTGGAAAAATATTTCGAAAAAGTAAGCATTTTCTATATTTAAAATTCGAATATTTTTTGCATTAAGCAGTTTTCTTGTAAAATTTTTGTGAATTTGTATTCAGTTTGAATCAAAAATTAATATAAGAAGCACAGTTCATCTAGAATACGACTTTGAAAAAAAATCATTTTTTCGAAATTCTCAAAGGGGGGGGGAGCGGCGGCGAAAAAATATGATTTATTTTCGATATCTTCGGATTTCCCCAAAATGCTTGTAATTCGATTCAGACGTTCTGCAAAAATATTTTTAATGAAACTCCGGCTTCAAAATCGTGCTTCTTGCTCATTTAAACAAACATTTCGCTTAATTAATAGGAGAAAATCAAACGTTGATTTTTTTTTCTTACATCATCTCTTTTTACATAATTTTGTTGCAAATATTGAACTCCAAAATATCAGGAAACAGTGACCAAATGCTTAACTTAGTACCTAGACAGCATTATATGTAATAAAACAGTTCTTTTCTGGTAGGAAAAAAGATTCGGGAACGGATACGTATTCGATTTCAAGAGTGGAAAAATATTTCGAAAAAGTAAGCATTTTCTATATTTAAAATTCGAATATTTTTTGCATTAAGCAGTTTTCTTGTAAAATTTTTGTGAATTTGCATTCAGTTTGAATCAAAAATTAATATAAGAAGCACAGTTCATCTAGAATACGACTTTGAAAAAAAATCATTTCTTCGAAATTCTCAAAAGGGGGAGCGGCGGCGAAAAAATATGATTTTTTTTCGATATCTTCGGATTTCCCCAAAATGCTTGTAATTCGATTCAGACGTTCTCCAATAATACTTTTAATGAAACTCCGGCTTCAAAATCGTGCTTCTTGCTCATTTAAACAAACATTTCGCTTAATTAATAGGAGAAAATCAAACGTTGATTTTTTTTTCTTACATCATCTCTTTTTACATAATTTTGTTGCAAATATTGAGCTCCAAAATATCAGGAAACAGTGACCAAATGCTTAACTTAGTACCTAGACAGCATTGTATGTAATAAAACAGTTCTTTTCTGTTAGGAAAAAAGATTCGGGAACAGATACGTATTCGATTTCAAGAGTGGAAAAAATTTTCGAAAAAGTAAGCACTTTCTATTTTAAAATTCGAATATTTTTTGCATTAAGCAGTTTTCTTGTAAAATTTTTGTGAATTTGCATTCAGTTTGAATCAAAAATTAATATAAGATGCACAGTTCATCTAGAATACGACTTTGAAAAAAAATCATTTTTTCGAAATTCTCAAAAGGGGGAGCGGCGGCGAAAAAATATGATTTTTTTTCGATATCTTCGGATTTCCCCAAAATGCTTGTAATTCGATTCAGACGTTCTCCAATAATACTTTTAATGAAACTCCGGCTTCAAAATCGTGCTTCTTGCTCATTTAAACAAACATTTCGCTTAATTAATAGGAGAAAATCAAACGTTGATTTTTTTTTCTTACATCATCTCTTTTAACATAATTTTGTTGAAAATATTGAACTCCAAAAGTTCAGAAAACAGTGTCCAAATGCTTAACTTAGTACCTAGACAGCATTATATGTAATAAAACAGTTCTTTTCTGGTAGGAAAAAAGATTCGGGAAAAAATACGTATTCGATTTCAAGAGTGGAAAAATATTTCGAAAAAGTAAGCACTTTCTATATATAAAATTCGAATATTTTTTGCATTAAGCAGATTTCTTGTAAAATTTTTGTGAATTTGTATTCAGTTTGAATCAAAAATTAATATTATAAGCACAGTTCATCTAAAATATGACTTTGGAAAAAAATCATTTTTTCGAAATTTTCAAAGGGGGGAGCGGCGGCGAAAAAATATGATTTTTTTTCGATATCTTCGGATTTCCCCAAAATGCTTGTAGTTCGATTCAGACGTTGTCCAATAATACTTTTAATGAAACTCCGGCTTCAAAATCGTGCTTCTTGCTCATTTAAACAAACATTTCGCTTAATTAATAGGAGAAAATCAAACGTTGATTTTTTTTTCTTACACCATCTCTTTTTACATAATTTTGTTGCAAATATTGAACTCCAAAAGTTCAGAAAACAGTGTCCAAATGCTTAACTTAGTACCTAGACAGCATTATATGTAATAAAACAGTTCTTTTCTGGTAGGAAAAAAGATTCGGGAACAGATACGTATCGATTTCAAGAGTGGAAAAATATTTCGAAAAAGTTAGCACTTTCTATATTTAAAATTCGAATATTTTTTGCATTAAGCTGATTTCTTGTAAAATTTTTGTGAATTTGTATTCAGTTTGAATCAAAAATTAATATTATAAGGACAGTTCATCTAAAATATGACTTTGAAAAAAAATCATTTTTTCGAAATTCTCAAAGGGGGGAGCGGCGGCGAAAAAATATGATTTTTTTTCGATATCTTCGGATTTCCCCAAAATGCTTATAATTCGATTCAGACGTTCTCCAATAATACTTTTAATGGAACTCCGGCTTCAAAATCGTGCTTCTTGCTCATTTAAACAAACATTTCGCTTAATTAATTGGAGAAAATCAAACCTTGATTTTTTTTTCTTACATCATCTCTTTAAACATAATTTTGTTGAAAATATTGAACTCCAAAAGTTCAGAAAACAGTGTCCAAATGCTTAACTTAGTACCTAGACAGCATTATATGTAATAAAATAGTTCTTTTCTGGTAGGAAAAAAGATTCGGGAACAGATACGTATTCGATTTCAAGAGTGGAAAAATATTTCGAAAAAGTAAGCATTTTCTATATTTAAAATTCGAATATTTTTTGCATTAAGCAGTTTTCTTGTAAAATTTTTGTGAATTTGTATTCAGTTTGAATCAAAAATTAATTTAAGAAGCACAGTTCATCTAGAATACGACTTTGAAAAAAAATCATTTTTTCGAAATTTTCAAAGGGGGAGCGGCGGCGAAAAAATATGATATTTTTTTCGATATCTTCGGATTTTCCCAAAATGCTTGTAATTCGATTCAGACGTTCTCCAATAATACTTTTAATGAAACTCCGGCTTCAAAATCGTGCTTCTTGCTCATTTAAACAAACATTTCGCTTAATTAATAGGAGAAAACCAAACGTTGATTTTTTTTTCTTACATCATCTCTTTTTACATAATTTTGTTGCAAATATTGAACTCAAAAATATCAGGAAACAGTGACTAAATGCTTAACTTAGTACCTAGTCAGCATTATATGTAATAAAACAGTTCTTTTCTGGTAGGAAAAAAGATTCGGGAACAGATACGTATTCGATTTCAAGAGTGGAAAAATATTTCGAAAAAGTAAGCATTTTCTATATTTAAAATTCGAATATTTTTTGCATTAAGCAGTTTCCTTGTAAAATTTTTGTGAATTTGTATTCAGTTTAAATCAAAAATTAATATAAGAAGCACAGTTCATCTAAAATATGACTTTGAAAAAAAAATCATTTTTTCGAAATTTTCAAAGGGGGGAGCGGCGGCGAAAAAATATGATTTTTTTTCGATATCTTCGGATTTCCCCAAAATGCTTGTAATTCGATTCAGACGTTCTCCAATAATAATTTTAATGAAACTCCGGCTTCAAAATTGTGCTTCTTGCTCATTTAAACAAAAATTTCGCTTAATTAATAGGAGAAAATCAAACCTTGATTTTTTTTTTCTTACATCATCTCTTTTAACATAATTTTGTTGAAAATATTGAACTCCAAAAGTTCAGAAAACAGTGTCCAAATGCTTAACTTAGTACCTAGAAAGCATTATATGTAATAAAACAGTTCTTTTCTGGTAGGAAAAAAGATTCGGGACCAGATACGTTTTCGATTTCAAGAGTGGAAAAATATTTCGGAAAAGTAAGCACTTTCTATATTTAAAATTCGAATATTTTTTGTATTAAGCAGTTTTCTTGTAAAATTTTTGTGAATTTGTATTCTGTTTGAATCAAAATTTAATATTATAAGCAAAGTTCATCTAAAATATGACTTTGAAAAAAAATCATTTTTTCGAAATTTTCAAAGGGGGGAGCGGCGGCGAAAAAATATGATTTTTTTTCGATATCTTCGGATTTCCCCAAAATGCTTGTAATTCGATTCAGACGTTCTCCAATAATACTTTTAATGAAACTCCGGCTTTAAAATCGTGCTTCTTGCTCACTTAAACAAACATTTCGCTTAATTAATAGGAGAAAATCAAACGTTGATTTTTTTTTCTTACATCATCTCTTTTTACATAATTTTGTTGCAAATATTGAACTCCAAAATATCAGGAAACAGTGACCAAATGCTTAACTTAGTACCTAGACAGCATTATATGTAATAAAACAGTTCTTTTCTGGTAGGAAAAAAGATTCGGGAACAGATACGTATTCGATTTCAAGAGTGGAAAAATATTTCGAAAAAGTAAGCATTTTCTATATTTAAAATTCGAATATTTTTTGCATTAAGCAGTTTTCTTGTAAAATTTTTGTGAATTTGTATTCAGTTTGAATCAAAAATTAATATAAGAAGCACAGTTCATCTAGAATACGACTTTGAAAAAAAAATCATTTTTTCGAAATTTTCAAAGGGGGGAGCGGCGGCGAAAAAATATGATTTTTTTTCGATATCTTCGGATTTCCCCAAAATGCTTGTAATTCGATTCAGACGTTCTCCAATAATACTTTTAATGAAACTCCGGCTTCAAAATCGTGCTTCTTGCTCATTTAAACAAACATTTCGCTTAATTAATAGGAAAAAATCAAACCTTGATTTTTTTTTCTTACATCATCTCTTTTAACATAATTTTGTTGAAAATATTGAACTCCAAAAGTTCAGAAAACTGTGTCCAAATGCTTAACTTAATACCTAGAAAGCATTATATGTAATAAAACAGTTCTTTTCTGGTAGGAAAAAAGATTCGGGAAAAAATACGTATTCGATTTCAAGAGTGGAAAAATATTTCGAAAAAGTAAGCACTTTCTATATTTAAAATTCGAATATTTTTTGCATTAAGCAGATTTCTTGTAAAATTTTTGTGAATTTGTATTCAGTTTGAATCAAAAATTAATATTATAAGCACAGTTCATCTAAAATATGACTTTGAAAAAAAAATCATTTTTTCGAAATTTTCAAAGGGGGGAGCGGCGGCGAGAAAATATGATTTTTTTTCGATATCTTCGGATTTCCCCAAAATGCTTGTAATTCGATTCAGATGTTCTCCAATAATACTTTTAATGAAACTCCGGCTTCAAAATCGTGCTTCTTGCTCATTTAAACAAACATTTCGCTTAATTAATAGGAGAAAATCAAACGTTGATTTTTTTTTCTTACATCATCTCTTTTTACATAATTTTGTTGCAAATATTGAACTCCAAAAGTTCAGAAAACAGGGTCCAAATGCATAATTTAGTACCTAGACAGCATTATATGTAATAAAACAGTTCTTTTCTGGTAGGAAAAAAGATTCGGGAACAGATACGTATTCGATTTCAAGAGTGGAAAAATATTTCGAAAAAGTAAGCACTTTCTATATTTAAAATTCGAATATTTTTTTCCATTAAGCAGATTTCTTGTACAATTTTTGTGAATTTGTATTCAGTTTGAATCAAAAATTAATATTATAAGCACAGTTCATCTAAAATATGACTTTGAAAAAAAATCATTTTTTCGAAATTTTCAATGGGGGGAGCGGCGGCGAAAAAATATGATTTTTTTTCGATATCTTCGGATTTCCCCAAAATGCTTGTAATTCGATTCAGACGTTCTCCAATAATACTTTTAATGAAACTCCGGCTTCAAAATCGTGCTTCTTGCTCGTTTAAACAAACATTTCGCTTAATTAATAGGAGAAAATCAAACGCTGATTTTTTTTTCTTACATCATCTCTTTTTACATAATTGTGTTGCAAATATTGAACTCCAAAATATCAGGAAACAGTGACCAAATGCTTAACTTAGTTCCTAGACAGCATTATATGTAATAAAACAGTTCTTTTCTGTTTTCTTGTAAAATTTTTGTGCATTTGTATTCAGTTTGAATCAAAAATTAATATAAGAAGCACAGTTCATCTAGAATACGACTTTGAAAAAAAATCATTTTTTCGAAATTCTCAAAGGGGGGGGGAGCGGCGGCGAAAAAATATGATTTATTTTCGATATCTTCGGATTTCCCCAAAATGCTTGTAATTCGATTCAGACGTTCTCCAATAATACTTTTAATGAAACTCCGGCTTGAAAATCGTGCTTATTGCTCATTTAAACAAACATTTCGCTTAATTAATAGGAGAAAATCAAACGTTGATTTTTTTTTCTTACATCATCTCTTTTTACATAATTTTGTTGCAAATATTGAACTCCAAAATATCAGGAAACAGTGACCAAAGCTTAACTTAGTACCTAGACAGCATTATATGTAATAAAACAGTTCTTTTCTGGTAGGAAAAAAGATTCGGGAACGGATACGTATTCGATTTCAAGAGTGGAAAAATATTTCGAAAAAGTAAGCATTTTCTATATTTAAAATTCGAATATTTTTTGCATTAAGCAGTTTTCTTGTAAAATTTTTGTGAATTTGTATTCAGTTTGAATCAAAAATTAATTTAAGAAGCACAGTTCATCTAGAATACGACTTTGAAAAGAAATCATATTTTCGAAATTCTCAAAGGGGGGAGCGGCGGCGAAAAAATATGATTTATTTTCGATATCTTCGGATTTCCCCAAAATGCTTGTAATTCGATTCAGACGTTCTCCAATAATACTTTTAATGAAACTCCGGCTTCAAAATCGTGCTTCTTGCTCATTTAAACAAACATTTCGCTTAATTAATAGGAGAAAATCAAACGTTGATTTTTTTTTCTTACATCATCTTTTTTTACATAATTTTGTTGCAAATATTGAACTCCAAAATATAAGGAAACAGTGACCAAATGCTTAACTTAGTACCTAGACAGCATTGTATGTAATAAAACAGTTCTTTTCTGTTAGGAAAAAAGATTCGGGAACAGATACGTATTCGATTTCAAGAGTGGAAAAATATTTCGAAAAAGTAAGCACTTTCTATTTTAAAATTCGAATATTTTTTGCATTAAGCAGATTTCTTGTAAAATTTTTGTGAATTTGTATTCAGTTTGAATCAAAAATTAATATTATAAGCACAGTTCATCTAAAATATGACTTTGAAAAAAGATCATTTTTTCGAAATTTCCAAAGGGGGGAGCGGCGGCGAAAAAATATGATTTTTTTTCGATATCTTCGGATTTCCCCAAAATGCTTGTAATTCGATTCAGACGTTCTCCAATAATACTTTTAATGAAACTCCGGCTTCAAAATCGTGCTTATTGCTCACTTAAACAAACATTTCGCTTAATTAATAGGAGAAAATCAAACGTTGATTTTTTTTCTTACATCATCTCTTTTTACATAATTTTGTTGCAAATATTGAACTCAAAAATATCAGGAAACAGTGACCAAATGCTTAACTTAGTACCTAGTCAGCATTATATGTAATAAAACAGTTCTTTTCTGGTAGGAAAAAAGATTCGGGAACAGATACGTATTCGATTTCAAGAGTGGAAAAATATTTCGAAAAAGTAAGCATTTTCTATATTTAAAATTCGAATATTTTTTGCATTAAGCAGTTTTCTTGTAAAATTTTTGTGAATTTGTATTCAGTTTGAATCAAAAATTAATATAAGAAGCACAGTTCATCTAGAATACGACTTTGAAAAAAAATCATTATTTCGAAATTCTCAAAGGGGGGAGCGGCGGCGAAAAATATGATTTTTTTTTCGATATCTTCGGATTTCCCAAAAATGCTTGTAATTCGATTCAGACGTTCTCCAATAATACTTTTAATGAAACTCCGGCTTCAAAATCGTGCTTCTTGCTCATTTAAACAAACATTTCGCTTAATTAATAGGAGAAAATCAAACCTTGATTTTTTTTTCTTACATCATCTGTTTTAACATAATTTTGTTGAAAATATTGAACTCCAAAAGTTCAGAAAACAGTGTCCAAATGCTTAACTTAGTACCTAGACAGCATTATATGTAATAAAACAGTTCTTTTCTGGTAGGAAAAAAGATTCGGGAACAGATACGTATTCGATTTCAAGAGTGGAAAAATATTTCGAAAAAGTAAGCACTTTCTATATTTAAAATTCGAATATTTTTTGCATTAAGCAGATTTCTTGTAAAATTTTTGTGAATTTGTATTCAGTTTGAATCAAAAATTAATATTATAAGCACAGTTCATCTAAAATATGACTTTGAAAAAAAATCATTTTTTCGAAATTTTCAAAGGGGGGAGCGGCGGCGAAAAAATATGTTTTTTTTCGATATCTTCGGATTTCCCCAAAATGCTTGTAATTCGATTCAGACGTTCTCCAATAATACTTTTAATGAAACTCCGGCTTCAAAATCGTGCTTCTTGCTCATTTAAACAAACATTTCGCTTAATTAATAGGAGAAAATCCAACCTTGATTTTTTTTTCTTACATCATCTCTTTTTACATAATTTTGTTGCAAATATTGAACTCCGAAATTTCAGAAAACAGTGTCCAAATGCTTAACTTAGTACCTAGACAGCATTATATGTAATAAAACAGTTCTTTTCTGGTAGGAAAAAAGATTCGGGAACAGATACGTATTCGATTTCAAGAGTGGAAAAATATTTCGAAAAAGTAAGCACTTTCTATATATAAAATTCGAATATTTTTTGCATTAAGCAGATTTCTTGTAAAATTTTTGTGAATTTGTATTCAGTTTGAATCAAAAATTAATATAAGAAGCACAGTTCATCTAGAATACGACTTTGAAAAAAAAATCATTTTTTGGAAATTCTCAAAGGGGGGAGCGGCGGCGAAAAAATATGATTTTTTTTCGATATCTTCGGATTTCCCCAAAATGCTTGTAATTCGATTCAGACGTTCTCCAATAATACTTTTAATGAAACTCCGGCTTCAAAATCGTGCTTCTTGCTCATTTAAACAAACATTTCGCTTAATTAATAGGAGAAAATCAAACGTTGATTTTTTTGTCTTACATCATCTCTTTTTACATAATATTGTTGCAAATATTGAACTCCAAAATATCAGGAAACAGTGACCAAATGCTTAACTTAGTACCTAGACAGCATTATATGTAATAAAACAGTCCTTTTCTGGTAGGAAAAAAGATTCGGGAACAGATACGTATTCGATTTCAAGAGTGGAAAAATATTTCGAAAAAGTAAGCATTTTCTATATTTAAAATTCGAATATTTTTTGCATTAAGCAGTTTTCTTGTAAAATTTTTGTGAATTTGTATTCAGTTTGAATCAAAAATTAATATTATAAGCACAGTTCATCTAAAATATGACTTTGAAAAAAAAATCATTTTTTCGAAATTTTCAAAGGGGAGAGCGGCGGCGAAAAAATATGATTTTTTTTCGATATCTTCGGATTTCCCCAAAATGCTTGTTATTCGATTCAGATGTTCTCCAATAATACTTTTAATGAAACTCCGGCTTCAAAATCGTGCTTCTTGCTCATTTAAACAAACATTTCGCTTAATTAATAGGAGAAAATCAAAGGTTGATCTTTTTTTCTTACATCATCTCTTTTTACATAATTTTGTTGCAAATATTGAACTCCAAAATATCAGGAAACAGTGACCAAATGCTTAACTTAGTACCTAGACAGCATTATATGTAATAAAACAGTTCTTTTCTGGTAAAAAAAAAGATTCGGGAACAGATACGTATTCGATTTCAAGAGTGGGAAAATATTTCGAAAAAGTAAGCATTTTCTATATTTAAAATTCGAATATTTTTTGCATTAAGCAGTTTTCTTGTAAAATTTTTGTGAATTTGTATTCAGTTTGAATCAAAAATTAATATAAGAAGCACAGTTCACCTAGAATATGACTTTGAAAAAAAATCATTTTTTCGAAATTCTCAAAGGGAGGAGCGGCGGCGAAAAATATGATTTTTTTTCGATATCTTCGGATCTCCCCAAAATGCTTGTAATTCGATTCAGACGTTCTCCAATAATACTTTTAATGAAACTCCGGCTTCAAAATCGTGCTTCTTGCTCATTTAAACAAACATTTCGCTTAATTAATAGGAGAAAATCAAGCCTTGATTTTTTTTTCTTACATCATCTCTTTTAACATAATTTTGTTGAAAATATTGAACTCCAAAATATCAGGAAACAGTGACCAAATGCTTAACTTAGTACCTAGACAGCATTATATGTAATAAAACAGTTCTTTTCTGGTAGGAAAAAAGATTCGGGAACAGATACGTATTCGATTTCAAGAGTGGAAAAATATTTCGAAAAAGTAACCACTTTCTATATTTAAAATTCGAATATTTTTTGCATTAAGCAGATTTCTTGTAAAATTTTTGTGAATTTGAATTCAGTTTGAATCAAAAATTAATATTATAAGCACAGTTCATCTAAAATATGACTTTGAAAAAAAAATCATTTTTTCGAAATTTTCAAAGGGGGGAGCGGCGGCGAAAAAATATGATTTTTTTTTCGATATCTTCGGATTTCCCCAAAATGCTTGTAATTCGATTCAGACGTTCTCCAATAATACTTTTAATGAAACTCCGGCTTCAAAATCGTGCTTCTTGCTCATTTAAACTAACATTTCGCTTAATTAATAGGAGAAAATCAAACGTTGATTTTTTTTTCTTACATCATCTCTTTTTACATAATTTTGTTGCAAATATTGAACTCCAAAAGTTCAGAAATCAGTGTCCAAATGCTTAACTTAGTACCTAGACAGCATTATATGTAATAAAACAGTTCTTTTCTGGTAGGAAAAAAGATTCGGCAACAGATACGTATTCGATTTCAAGAGTGGAAAAATATTTCGAAAAAGTAAGCACTTTCTATATTTAAAATTCGAATATTTTTTGCATTAAGCAGATTTCTTGTAAAATTTTTGTGAATTTGTATTCAGTTTGAATCAAAAATTAATATTATAAGCACAGTTCATCTAAAATATGACTTTGAAAAAAAATCATTTTTTCGAAATTTTCAAAGGGGGGAGCGGCGGCGAAAAAATATGATTTTTTTTCGATATCTTCGGATTTCCCCAAAATGCTTGTAATTCGATTCAGACGTTCTCCAATAATGCTTTTAATGAAACTCCGGCTTCAAAATCGTGCTTCTTGCTCATTTAAACAAACATTTCGCTTAATTTATAGGAGAAAATCAAACGTTGATTTTTTTTTCTTACATCATCTCTTTTAACATAATTTTGTTGAAAATATTCAACTCCAAAAGTTCAGAAAACAGTGTCCAAATGCTTAACTTAGTACCTAGACAGCATTATATGTAATAAAACAGTTCTTTTCTGGTAGGAAAAAAGATTCGGGAACAGATACGTATTCGATTTCAAGAGTGGAAAAATATTTCGAAAAGGTAAGCACTTTCTATATATAAAATTCGAATATTTTTTGCATTAAGCAGATTTCTTGTAAAATTTTTGTGAATTTGTATTCAGTTTGAATCAAAAATTAATATTATAAGCACAGTTCATCTAAAATATGACTTTGAAAAAAAATCATTTTTTCGAAATTCTCAAAGGGGGGAGCGGCGGCGAAAAAATATGATTTTTTTTCTAACGCTATCAGTACTGCTTATAAAACAAGCATTGTAAGTGACAGTATTACTCAGAGAGTAATACCCATCTTGTCACAGTCATCATTTAGCGTGGTGTTAGTTGTTAGTAAACATAAACAAATAAAGCCTAACACCATACACAAATACAAAGTTTAACAAACATTAAAAAAAGAATATATATTTTAATTACAATTGTTTATTATAAAATAAATACAAATAAAAACAAGAGTACTGAAGAAATACGTAGCATGCACATTAAGAGTTGACACGTCCATAAAGTTTTTGTTTGAGTGCCAGTTTACTGGATGCAAAATCGAACATATGACAGCTTGCATTCGCTTCCATTGACATCCGAGTAACAGGTTCGTTGCATCCGTAATTCGTACGGTGGTATTTTATGTCAAAAATGTGTAAGTTTCTAAAATTGAAAGACTTTACACTAAAATTGACTTGGTTAAGAAGTGGTGGTGCGTCAATATTACCAGCAATAAGCTGATGTAAAAACACAATATCACAGACTTCCCGACGTTTCTGTAATGAATCAAGGCCGATAAGTAGAAGACGGTCCTTATAAGGTGGAAGACGCAGAGGATCAGTCCATGATAAATGCCGAAGTGCGAAACGAACAAATTTGCGTTGAACAGACTCGATACGGTCAATTTGTGTTAAGTAATACGGTGACCACACATTGGATGCATACTCAAGCTGTGGCCTTACAAATGTAGTGTCTTTACTCCACCGTTTGATGAAGCCGAGAAGGGTGTTGCTTTTGTTGACTATTTGCTCAATATGAATTGAGAAGTCAAGATTTGGAGCGAATTGTACACCTAAGTCCTTTGTCAGTTTTACTTTAGCCAGCGGAGAACTATTTATGGTGTACACAGTGGAGAGAGGATTAAGTCTTCTCGAAAAGGACATGCTAAAACATTTAGATATGTTTAATGATAAGCAATTATTGAAGCACCATTTTGCAAAAGAATTAAGGTCATCCTGTAAAGCGCTGCAGTCGGATAGATTGTGGATACACTTAAATATTTTTATATCGTCGGCATAAATTAGAACATTTGAGTTCCTGATCACACTAACAACATCGTTAATAGCTAGAATGAATAAAAGTGGACCAAGGTGGCTACCTTGAGGCACACCTGAGGTAGCGTTTATTGTTTTAGAGGTCGATCCCCTAAACAAAACTTGATACGTTCTCCCGTCAAGATACGAGCATATCCACTCCACGAAAGATAAAGGGAAACCAAGGGATTTCATTTTAAAAGTAATTAGCTTATGGGAAAGCTTATCAAAGGCCTTACTGAAGTCAGTGTACACGCAGTCGACTTGATTTCCTACTTCTAGGGTTTTATTTGTGAATGAAGTAAACTTTAACAAATTTGTAACTGTGGATTTGTTTTTAACAAAGCCATGCTGTTTATCAGTTAGGAAAGGTTTACAACTAAAATAAACGCTGTCGAAAATGATAGCCTCAAAAAGTTTCGGCAAGCAAGATAGCTTAGCTATGGGCCTGTAATTAGTAACATCTCCCCGGAAGCCCTTTTTGTGTACCGGGATTATGAAACCATTTTTCCAAAATTTTGGAAAAACTTTTTGGTTAATAGAGGCTTGAAATAAAAAAGCCAGAGGAGCTGCAAGAGAGCTACAGCAATTCTTAAAGATTATTGGAGGTATCCCATCAGGTCCGCAGGTGGTGTCCGTTCCAAGGCGAGCAAGATGGTATTCCACATCACTAGGAGTTATTGATAGTTGACCCATTGAACTAGGGCAAAAGGTCTCTAAGTGAGCGAATTCTTTTGGGTCGGGTATAAAACTATCAGAATCATAGGCGGAACTGAAAAAAGAGGAAAAGAAATTACATATATCATCTGGTTTTTTACTTGAGTTATTTAAGTATGAAAGAGTGGAAGGATAACCATCAGATTTTCTCTTGCAGTTGATAAATTTCCAAAACGATTTTGGGTCGTTTAGAAGAGATAATCGCATTCTTCCAATATAGTTGTCATAAAGACGACTTAAAAGTGACTGAAATTCCATATGAATGAAAAAGTAGCGATCATGGTCTTTAGAATTATTACTTGAAAGGTACTTTTTCCATGCCTTATTCCGTCTATTACGTAGACTTCGTAATTCATGATTGTACCATGGGGCAGTTGCTACCGAGCCCATTCGTGTTTGTTTGACGGGAACACATGAAACGAAGCAGTCGAACATGTTCACATAAAATTTGCCAACCATTTGGTCAACAGTTCCTTTGAAGATACTGTTAAAGTTTATCTTAGAAACTAATTCGTTAAGAAGATTAAAATCAGTATTTTTAAAATCAAACTCAAGATCTTTGTATTCCTCGTCATTCTCAAGCCCATTGTTAAAAGATAAAATGAGTTGAAAAGGAGGATGATATGTATCAATTTTTGTCATAGGCAGGGTACTGCGTTCGACAATGCAGTTACTTGCATTAGTGAAAAAGACAAGGTCAAGTAATCTGTCCATGCAGTTTTTTATACAGCTCATTTGCTGTAATCCACACGAGATTAGAGAGTCAAGAAAAATTGACGAATGACGAGATACACTACCAGCTGTAACAAAATAAAGTTCGTCGTCAGAAGGTATCCATTTTAAATGAGGTAAGTTAAAATCACCTAATAATAAAATTTCGTCAAGAGGATCGCAATTATCAGATACATAATTGATAGCAGCTGAGACTCCTTCATAAACATTGTTAGAGCTTGTGGGTGGAACATAGACATTAATAAGAAAAAGCATTTTAGATTTGAGTTTAATTTTAACACATATTACATCCAAGCTTTCAACAAAAGGAATCGGAAAGATAGAGCTTTCCAGAGTATTTCGAACCCCAATGATAACACCACCCCCGACGGGGTCAGCAATGTTAGAAGATCTATCTTTTCGATACACTTCAAACTCCGATGAAAATAGTTCATTATTTAAAAAGCTTGGATTGAGCCACGTTACAGTTAATGCGATGACGTCATGATCACAGTTATGGGACGATAGGAGCATACTACGAGACTTTGTACGTAATCCCCTTACATTTTGATAGTAAAGGGATAAACGCTCTAGTTTTTTGAAAGCTTATTGGAAGGGGTGATTATCTTTCCCGCTTTAGGAACAAATTCGCGGATTGTAGCATCAGCAGGCCAGATCTCATTATTAATAATTTTTGGGAATATATTTGCTTCAGAAGTGAGTTTGAATGAAGCAAAAGGATTATTTAATTTGTTAATTTTTTGGCATCTTACAGAGGCCACGTCAACACAGTAATTTTTAAGATTCCCAATGACATCTTCACAGGTTGTATTAGGAAGAAGACGGGAGACAAATGCTTCTTTTAATTTTGGCAAAGCAGATAATCCACATTTTTTTGGCGGAATTGCACTCGTAGTAAGTACGGTATAGCTTGGTTCCGCTGCTGGGATAGATAAGCTCGTTATAGTATTCAAACTTATACCGGTATTGGATGAACAGGGTAAACCCTGGTCCGAAGATTTGTTTTTCTGAGGGCGTCTCTTGGCTGGAATTTTTTTTTGAGGACTAGACGAAGTCGACCTTTTCCTTTTTGGAACAGAAACGTCCACAAGTTGAGGGGCCAGAGAATTAGCAACGATTTCCTCTGTATTTGCGGGGGGAACCGGGGTTGAAAAATCAGTGGAGGTTGATGCATCGATCATAATTGGGAGCTTTGACAACGAAGAGAATTGGTTTTTGAGATTGTCGAAACCTTTAAGCAACGAAGAAAAACTAGCCGAGATATTCAGACAGTCACGTTCCATCGCAACTAATTTGAATGATAAACTCGAAAGTGAAAGAAGTCGACAGTCTGAGCAGTAAAAATGCAACCCATTAGTTGAATTTACTTTGTCAAGTATAAAGTCAGTTAGGCCTACACATTTAGAATGGAATGTTTTCTTGCATGCTCCGAAACATGATAATAAAGGTGCTGTGGCCTTACGCTCGTTACACGACTCAGCGTTGCAGCGCGACATAATTTTAACAGAAATATATATTTGAAAGCGAAAAAAGCAAAAAAACAAAACAGATATAACAAAAGAAAGAAAGAGCAAAAGAAAAGAGAAAAAAAAAAAAATATTTGATGACACCGCCGGGACTCGAACCTTGGTAACGTATGGAAGCTTATAACTTGCCACCACTCAAACGCACTTGGCCAAACTCGGTATGTAATTAAAAGGCAAAAAGTTGAAATAAGAATTTTTCAAATCAGTTAGCTGGAGGTATTCAGTTGCACGCAAACTGAATGAAAAGAAAAGAAGAGAATGGAAAAAAAAAAAAAAAAAATTGAGCGATAATAATGTCAATAAAAGCGAGCAAGTAACTAAGTTAATCAGATATATTAGTATTAAATTACGTGAAAATAAGTTTAAGATTAACGTAGATTGCTGCAATATTAGTTAGTTATTATCTTTAAATGGTTAATGCTACACATAAACTTACAAAATAAATACGGGTAAATGCTACAGCGCAAACAAAACACGTACACTGGGTTCAAAAGTGACACTCAAACTTTTTTCGATATCTTCGGATTTCCCCAAAATGCTTGTAATTCGATTCAGACGTTCTCCAATAATACTTTTAATGAAACTCCGGCTTCAAAATCGTGCTTCTTGCTCATTTAAACAAACATTTCGCTTAATTAATAGGAGAAAATCAAACCTTGATTTTTTTTTCTTACATCATCTCTTTTAATATAATTTTGTTGAAAATATTGAACTCCAAAAGTTCAGAAAACAGTGTCCAAATGCTTAACTTAGTGCCTAGACAGCATTATATGTAATAAAACAGTTCTTTTCTGGTAGGAAAAAAGATTCGGGAACAGATACGTATTCGATTTCAAGAGTGGAAAAATATTTCGAAAAAGTAAGCACTTTCTATATTTAAAATTCGAATATTTTTTGCATTAAGCAGATTTCTTGTAAAATTTTTGTGAATTTGTATTCAGTTTGAATGAAAAATTAATATTATAAGCACAGTTCATCTAAAATATGACTTTGAAAAAAAATCATTTTTTCGAAATTTTCAAAGGGGGGAGCGGCGGCGAAAAAATGTGATTTTTTTTCGATATATTCGGATTTCCCCAAAATGCTTGTAATTCGATTCAGACGTTCTCCAATAATACTTTTAATGAAACTCCGGCTTCAAAATCGTGCTTCTTGCTCATTTAAACAAACATTTCGCTTAATTAATAGGAGAAAATGAAACCTTGATGATTACATCAACTCTTTTTACATAATTTTGTTGCAAATATTGAACTCCAAAAGTTCAGAAAACAGTGTCCAAATGCTTAACTTAGTACCTAGACAGCATCATATGTAATAAAACAGTTCTTTTCTGGTAGGAAAAAAGATTCGGGAACAGATACGTATTCGATTTCAAGAGTGGAAAAATATTTCGAAAAAGTAAGCACTTTCTATATTTAAAATTCGAATATTTTTTGCATTAAGCAGATTTCTTGTAAAATTTTTGTGAATTTGTATTCAGTTTGAATCAAAAATTAATATTATAAGCACAGTTCATCTAAAATATGACTTTGAAAAAAAAATAATTTTTTCGAAATTTTCAAAGGGGGGAGCGGCGGCGAAAAAATATGATATTTTTTCGATATCTTCGGATTTCCCCAAAATGCTTGTAATTCGATTCAGACGTTCTCCAATAATACTTTTAATGAAACTCCGGCTTCAAAATCGTGCTTCTTGCTCATTTAAACAAACATTTCGCTTAATTAATAGGAGAAAATCAAACCTTGATTTTTTTTCTTACATCATCTCTTTTAACATAATTTTGTTGAAAATATTGAACTCCAAAAGTTCAGAAAACAGTGTCCAAATGCTTAACTTAGTACCTAGACAGCATTATATGTAACAAAACAGTTCTTTTCTGGTAGGAAAAAAGATTCGGGAACAGATACGTATTCGATTTCAAGAGTGGAAAAATATTTCGAAAAAGTAAGCACTTTCTATATTTAAAATTCGAATATTTTTTGCATTAAGCAGATTTCTTGTAAAATTTTTGTGAATTTGTATTCAGTTTGAATCAAAAATTAATATAAGAAGCACCGTTCATCTAGAATACGACTTTGAAAAAAAATCATTTTTTCGAAATTCTCAAAGGGGGGAGCGGCGGCGAAAAAATATGATTTTTTTTCGATATCTTCGGATTTCCCCAAAATGCTTGTAATTCGATTCAGACGTTCTCCAATAATACTTTTAATGAAACTCCGGCTTCAAAATCGTGCTTCTTGCTCATTTAAACAAACATTTCGTTTAATTAATAGGAGAAAATCAAACGTTGATTTTTTTTTCTTACATCATCTCTTTTTACATAATTTTGTTGCAAATATTGAACTCCCAAATATCAGGAAACAGTGACCAAATGCTTAACTTAGTACCTAGACAGCATTATATGTAATTAAACAGTTCTTTTCTGGTAGGAAAAAAGATTCGGGAACAGATACGTATTCGATTTCAAGAGTGGAAAAATATTTCGAAAAAGTAAGCATTTTCTATATTTAAAATTCGAATATTTTTTGCATTAAGCAGTTTTCTTGTAAAATTTTTGTGAATTTGTATTCAGTTTGAATCAAAAATTAATATAAGAAGAACAGTTCATCTAGAATACGACTTTGAAAAAAAATCATTTTTTCGAAATTCTCAAAGGGGGGAGCGGCGGCGAAAAAATATGATTTTTTTTCTATATCTTCGGATTTCCCCAAAATGCTTGTAATTCGATTCAGACGTTCTCCAATAATACTTTTAATGAAACTCCGGCTTCAAAATCGTGCTTCTTGCTCATTTAAACAAACATTTCGCTTAATTAATAGGAGAAAATCAAACCTTGATTTTTTTTTCTTACATCATCTCTTTTAACATAATTTTGTTGAAAATATTGAACTCCAAAAGTTCAGAAAACAGTGTCCAAATGCTTAACTTAGTACCTAGACAGCATTATATGTAATAAAACAGTTCTTTTCTGGTAGGAAAAAAGATTCGGGAACAGATACGTATTCGATTTCAAGAGTGGAAAAATATTTCGAAAAAGTAAGCACTTTCTATATTTAAAATTCGAATATTTTTTGCATTAAGCAGATTTCTTGTAAAATTTTTGTGAATTTGTATTCAGTTTGAATCAAAAATTAATATAAGAAGCACAGTTCATCTAGAATACGACTTTGAAAAAAAATCATTTTTTCGAAATTCTCAAAGGGGGGAGCGGCGGCGAAAAAATATGATTTTTTTTCGATATCTTCGGATTTCCCCAAAATGCTTGTAATTCGATTCAGACGTTCTCCAATAATACTTTTAATGAAACTCCGGCTTCAAAATCGTGCTTCTTGCTCATTTAAACAAACATTTCGCTTAATTAATAGGAGAAAATCAAAACGTTGATTTTTTGTTCTTACATCATCTCTTTTTACATAATTTTGTTGCAAATATTGAACTCCAAAATATCAGGAAACAGTGACCAAATGCTTAACTTAGTACCTAGACAGCATTATATGTAACAAAACAGTTCTTTTCTGGTAGGAAAAAAGATTCGGGAACAGATACGTATTCGATTTCAAGAGTGGAAAAATATTTCGAAAAAGTAAGCACTTTCTATATTTAAAATTCGAATATTTTTTGCATTAAGCAGATTTCTTGTAAAATTTTTGTGAATTTGTATTCAGTTTGAATCAAAAATTAATATAAGAAGCACCGTTCATCTAGAATACGACTTTGAAAAAAAATCATTTTTTCGAAATTCTCAAAGGGGGGAGCGGCGGCGAAAAAATATGATTTTTTTTCGATATCTTCGGATTTCCCCAAAATGCTTGTAATTCGATTCAGACGTTCTCCAATAATACTTTTAATGAAACTCCGGCTTCAAAATCGTGCTTCTTGCTCATTTAAACAAACATTTCGTTTAATTAATAGGAGAAAATCAAACGTTGATTTTTTTTTCTTACATCATCTCTTTTTACATAATTTTGTTGCAAATATTGAACTCCCAAATATCAGGAAACAGTGACCAAATGCTTAACTTAGTACCTAGACAGCATTATATGTAATTAAACAGTTCTTTTCTGGTAGGAAAAAAGATTCGGGAACAGATACGTATTCGATTTCAAGAGTGGAAAAATATTTCGAAAAAGTAAGCATTTTCTATATTTAAAATTCGAATATTTTTTGCATTAAGCAGTTTTCTTGTAAAATTTTTGTGAATTTGTATTCAGTTTGAATCAAAAATTAATATAAGAAGAACAGTTCATCTAGAATACGACTTTGAAAAAAAATCATTTTTTCGAAATTCTCAAAGGGGGGAGCGGCGGCGAAAAAATATGATTTTTTTTCTATATCTTCGGATTTCCCCAAAATGCTTGTAATTCGATTCAGACGTTCTCCAATAATACTTTTAATGAAACTCCGGCTTCAAAATCGTGCTTCTTGCTCATTTAAACAAACATTTCGCTTAATTAATAGGAGAAAATCAAACCTTGATTTTTTTATCTTACATCATCTCTTTTAACATAATTTTGTTGAAAATATTGAACTCCAAAAGTTCAGAAAACAGTGTCCAAATGCTTAACTTAGTACCTAGACAGCATTATATGTAATAAAACAGTTCTTTTCTGGTAGGAAAAAAGATTCGGGAACAGATACGTATTCGATTTCAAGAGTGGAAAAATATTTCGAAAAAGTAAGCACTTTCTATATTTAAAATTCGAATATTTTTTGCATTAAGCAGATTTCTTGTAAAATTTTTGTGAATTTGTATTCAGTTTGAATCAAAAATTAATATAAGAAGCACAGTTCATCTAGAATACGACTTTGAAAAAAATCATTTTTTCGAAATTCTCAAAGGGGGGAGCGGCGGCGAAAAAATATGATTTTTTTTCGATATCTTCGGATTTCCCCAAAATGCTTGTAATTCGATTCAGACGTTCTCCAATAATACTTTTAATGAAACTCCGGCTTCAAAATCGTGCTTCTTGCTCATTTAAACAAACATTTCGCTTAATTAATAGGAGAAAATCAAAACGTTGATTTTTTGTTCTTACATCATCTCTTTTTACATAATTTTGTTGCAAATATTGAACTCCAAAATATCAGGAAACAGTGACCAAATGCTTAACTTAGTACCTAGACAGCATTATATTTAATAAAACAGTTCTTTTCTGGTAGGAAAAAAGATTCGGGAACAGATACGTATTCGATTTCAAGAGTGGAAAACTTTCTATATTTAAAATTCGAATATTTTTTGCATTAAGCAGATTTCTTGTAAAATTTTTGTGAATTTGTATTCAGTTTGAATCAAAAATTAATATTATAAGCACAGTTCATCTAAAATATGACTTTGAAAAAAAATCATTTTTTCGAAATTCTCAAAGGGGGGAGCGGCGGCGAAAAAATATGATTTTTTTTCGATATCTTCGGATTTCCCCAAAATGCTTGTAATTCGATTCAGACGTTCTCCAATAATACTTTTAATGAAACTCCGGCTTCAAAATCGTGCTTCTTGCTCATTTAAACAAACATTTCGCTTAATTAATAGGAGAAAATCAAACGTTGATTTTTTTTCTTACATCATCTCTTTTAACATAATTTTGTTGCAAATATTGAACTCCAAAATATCAGGAAACAGTGATCAAATGCTTAACTTAGTACCTAGACAGCATTATATGTAATAAAACAGTTCTTTTCTGGTCGGAAAAAAGATTCGGGAACAGATACGTATTCGATTTCAATAGTGGAAAAATATTTCGAAAAAGTAAGCATTTTCTATATTTAAAATTCGAATATTTTTTGCATTAAGCAGTTTTCTTGTAAAATTTTTGTGAATTTGTATTCAGTTTGAATCAAAAATTAATATTATAAGCACAGTTCATCTAAAATATGACTTTAAAAAAAAAAATCATTTTTTCGAAATTTTCAAAGGGGGGAGCGGCGGCGAAAAAATATGATTTTTTTTCGATATCTTCGGTTTTCCCAAAAATGCTTGTAATTCGATTCAGACGTTCTCCAATAATACTTTTAATGAAACTCCGGCTTCAAAGTCGTGTTTCTTGCTCGTTTAAACAAACATTTCGCTTAATTAATAGGAGAAAATCCAACCTTGATTTTTTTTTCTTACATCATCTCTTTTAACATAATTTTGTTGAAAATATTGAACTCCAAAAGTTCAGAAAACAGTGTCCAAATGCTTAACTTAGTACCTAGACAGCATTATATGTAATAAAACAGTTCTTTTCTGGTAGGAAAAAAGATTCGGGAACAGATACGTATTCGATTTCAAGAGTGGAAAAATATTTCGAAAAAGTAAGCACTTTCTATATTTAAAATTCGAATATTTTTTGCATTAAGCAGTTTTCTTGTAAAATTTTTGTGAATTTGTATTCAGTTTGAATCAAAAATTAATATAAGAAGCACAGTTCATCTAAAATATGACTTTGAAAAAAAATCATTTTTTCGAAATTCTCAAAGGGGGGAGCGGCGGCGAAAAAATATGACTTTTTTTCGATATCTTCGGATTTCCCCAAAATGCTTGTAATTCGATTCAGACGTTCTCCAATAATACTTTTAATGAAACTCCGGCTTCAAAATCGTGCTTCTTGCTCATTTAAACAAACATTTTTCCTAATTAATAGGAGAAAATCAAACGTTGATTTTTTTTTCTTACATCATCTCTTTTTACATAATTTTGTTGCAAATATTGAACTCCGAAATATCAGAAAACAGTGTCCAAATGCTTAACTTAGTACCTAGACAGCATTATATGTAATAAAACAGTTCTTTTCTGGTAGGAAAAAAGATTCGGGAACAGATACGTATTCGATTTCAAAAGTGGAAAAATATTTCGAAAAAGTAAGCAGTTTCTATATTTAAAATTCGAATATTTTTTGCATTAAGCAGATTTCTTGTAAAATTTTTGTGAATTTGTATTCAGTTTGAATCGAAAATTAATATTATAAGCACAGTTTATCTAGAATACGACTTTGAAAAAAAATCATTTTTTCGAAATTTTCAAAGGGGGGAGCGGCGGCGAAAAAATATGATTTTTTTTCGATATCTTCGGATTTCCCCAAAATGCTTGTAATTCGATTCAGACGTTCTCCAATAATACTTTTAATGAAACTCCGGCTTCAAAATCGTGCTTCTTGCTCATTTAAACAAACATTTCGCTTAATTAATAGGAGAAAATCTAACCTTGATTTTTTTTTCTTACATCATCTCTTTTTACATAATTTTGTTGCAAATATTGACCTCCACAATATCAGGAAACAGTGTCCAAATGCTTAACTTAGTACCTAGACAGCATTATATGTAATAAAACAGTTCTTTTCTGGTAGGAAAAAAGATTCGGGAACAGACACGTATTCGATTTCAAGAGTGGAAAAATATTTCGAAAAAGTAAGCATTTTCTATATTTAAAATTCGAATATTTTTTGCATTAAGCAGTTTTCTTGTAAAATTTTTGTGAATTTGTATTCAGTTTGAATCAAAAATTAATATAAGAAGCACAGTTCATCTAGAATACGACTTTGAAAAAAAATCATTTTTTCGAAATTCTCAAAGGGGGGAGCGGCGGCGAAAATATATGATTTTTTTTTCGATATCTTCGGATTTCCCCAAAATGCTTGTAATTCGATTCAGACGTTCTCCAATAATACTTTTAATGAAACTCCGGTTTCAAAATCGTGCTTCTTGCTCATTTAAACAAACATTTCGCTTAATTAATAGGAGAAAATCAAACGTTGATTTTTTTTTCTTACATCATCTCTTTTAACATAATTGTGTTGAAAATATTGAACTCCAAAAGTTCAGAAAACAGTGTCCAAATGCTTAACTTAGTACCTAGACAGCATTATATGTAATAAAACAGTTCTTTTCTGGTAGGAAAAAAGATTCGGGAACAGATACGTATTCGATTTCAAGAGTGGAAAAATATTTCGAAAAAGTAAGCATTTTCTATATTTAAAATTCGAATATTTTTTGCATTAAGCAGATTTCTTGTAAAATTTTTGTGAATTTGTATTCAGTTTGAATCAAAAATTAATATTATAAGCACAGTTCATCTAAAATATGACTTTGAAAAAAAAATCATTTTTTCGAAAATCTCAAAGGGGGGGAGCGACGGCGAAAAAATATGATTTTTTTTCGATATCTTCGGTTTTCCCCAAAATGCTTGTAATTCGATTCAGACGTTCTCCAATAATACTTTTAATGAAACTCCGGTTTCAAAATCGTGCTTCTTGCTCATTTAAATAAACATTTCGCTTAATTAATAGGATAAAATCAAACGTTGATTTTTTTTTCTTACATCATCTCTTTTAACATAATTTTGTTGAAAATATTGAACTCCAAAAGTTCAGAAAACAGTGTCCAATGGCTTAACTTAGTACCTAGACAGCATTATATGTAATAAAACAGTTCTTTTCTGGTAGGAAAAAAGATTCGGGAACAGATACGTATTCGATTTCAAGAGTGGAAAAATATTTCGAAAAAGTAAGCATTTTCTATATTTAAAATTCGAATATTTTTTGCATTAAGCAGATTTCTTTTAAAATTTTTGTGAATTTGTATTCAGTTTGAATCAAAAATAAATATTATAAGCACAGTTCATCTAAAATATGACTTTGAAAAAAAATCATTTTTTCGAAATTTTCAAAGGGGGGAGCGGCGGCGAAAAAATATGATTTTTTTTCGATATCTTCGGATTTCCCCAAAATGCTTGTAATTCGATTCAGACGTTCTCCAATAATACTTTTAATGAAACTCCGGCTTCAAAATCGTGCTTCTTGCTCATTTAAACAAACATTTCGCTTAATTAATAGGAGAAAATCAAACGTTGATTTTTTTTTCTTACATTATCTCTTTTACATAATTTTGTTGCAAATATTGAACTCCAAAATATCAGGAAACAGTGACCAAATGCTTACCTTAGTACCTAGACAGCATTATATGTAATAAAACAGTTCTTTTCTGGTAGGAAAAAAGATTCGGGAACAGATACGTATTCGATTTCAAGAGTGGAAAAATATTTCGAAAAAGTAAGCATTTTCTATATTTAAAATTCGAATATTTTTTGCAGTAAGCAGTTTTCTTGTAAAATTTTTGTGAATTTGTATTCAGTTTGAATCAAAAATTAATATAAGAAGCACAGTTCATCTAGAATACGACTTTGAAAAAAAATCATTTTTTCGAAATTCTCAAAGGGGGGAGCGGCGGCAAAAAAATATGATTTTTTTTCGATATCTTCGGATTTCCACAAAATGCTTGTAATTCGATTCAGACGTTCTCCAATAATACTATTAATGAAACTCCGGCTTCAAAATCGTGCTTCTTGCTCGTTTAAACAAACATTTCGCTTAATTAATAGGAGAAAATCCAACCTTGATTTTTTTTTCTTACATCATCTCTTTTTACATAATTTTGTTGCAAATATTGAACTCCGAAATATCAGGAAACAGTGTCCAAATGCTTAACTTAGTACCTAGACAGCATTATATGTAATAAAACAGTTCTTTTCTGGTAGGAAAAAAGATTCGGGAACAGACACGTATTCGATTTCAAGAGTGGAAAAATATTTCGAAAAAGTAAGCATTTTCTATATATAAAATTCGAATATTTTTTGCATTAAGCAGTTTTCTTGTAAAATTTTTGTGAATTTGTATTCAGTTTGAATCAAAAATTAATATAAGAAGCACAGTTCATCTAGAATACGACTTTGAAAAAAAATCATTTTTCCGAAATTCTCAAAGGGGGGAGCGGCGGCGAAAAAATATGATTTTTTTCAATATCTTCGGATTTCCCCAAAATGCTTGTAATTCGATTCAGACGTTCTCCAATAATACTTTTAATGAAACTCCGGTTTCAAAATCGTGCTTCTTGCTCATTTAAACAAACATTTCGCTTAATTAATAGGAGAAAATCAAACGTTGATTTTTTTTTCTTACATCATCTCTTTTAACATAATTTTGTTGAAAATATTGAACTCCAAAAGTTCAGAAAACAGTGTCCAAATGCTTAACTTAGTACCTAGACAGCATTATATGTAATAAAACAGTTCTTTTCTGGTAGGAAAAAAGATTCGGGAACAGATACGTATTCGATTTCAAGAGTGGAAAAATATTTCGAAAAAGTAAGCACTTTCTATATTTAAAATTCGAATATTTTTTGCATTAAGCAGTTTTCTTGTAAAATTTTTGTGAATTTGTATTCAGTTTGAATCAAAAATTAATATAAGAAGCACAGTTCATCTAAAATATGACTTTGAAAAAAAAATCATTTTTTCGAAATTCTCAAAGGGGGGAGCGGCGGCGAAAAAATATGACTTTTTTTCGATATCTTCGGATTTCCCCAAAATGCTTGTAATTCGATTCAGACGTTCTCCAATAATACTTTTAATGAAACTCCGGCTTCAAAATCGTGCTTCTTGCTCATTTAAACAAACATTTCTCTTAATTAATAGGAGAAAATCAAACGTTGATTTTTTTTTCTTACATCATCTCTTTTTACATAATTTTGTTGCAAATATTGAACTCCAAAATATCAGGAAACAGTGTCCAAATGCTTAACTTAGTACCTAGACAGCATTATATGTAATAAAACAGTTCTTTTCTGGTAGGAAAAAAGATTCGGGAACAGATACGTATTCGATTTCAAAAGTGGAAAAATATTTCGAAAAAGTAAGCACTTTCTATATTTAAAATTCGAATATTTTTTGCATTAAGCAGATTTCTTGTAAAATTTTTGTGAATTTGTATTCAGTTTGAATCAAAAATTAATATTATAAGCACAGTTCATCTAAAATATGACTTTGAAAAAAAATAATTTTTTCGAAATTTTCAAAGGGGGGAGCGGCGGCGAAAAAATATGATTTTTTTTCGATATCTTCGGATTTCCCCAAAATGCTTGTAATTCGATTCAGACGTTCTCCAATAATACTTTTAATGAAACTCCGGCTTCAAAATCGTGCTTCTTGCTCATTTAAACAAACATTTCGCTTAATTAATAGGAGAAAATCAAACGTTGATTTTTTTTTCTTACATCATCTCTTTTACATAATTTTGTTGCAAATATTGAACTCCAAAATATCAGGAAACAGTGACCAAATGCTTACCTTAGTACCTAGACAGCATTATATGTAATAAAACAGTTCTTTTCTGGTAGGAAAAAAAATTCGGGGACAGATACGTATTCGATTTCAAGAGTGGAAAAATATTTCGAAAAAGTAAGCATTTTCTATATTTAAAATTCGAATATTTTTTGCAGTAAGCAGTTTTCTTGTAAAATTTTTGTGAATTTGTATTCAGTTTGAATCAAAAATTAATATAAGAAGCACAGTTCATCTAGAATACGACTTTGAAAAAAAAATCATTTTTTCGAAATTCTCAAAGGGGGGAGCGGCGGCGAAAAAATATGATTTTTTTTCGATATCTTCGGATTTCCCCAAAATGCTTGTAATTCGATTCAGACGTTCTCCAATAATACTATTAATGAAACACCGGCTTCAAAATCGTGCTTCTTGCTCATTTAAACAAACATTTCGCTTAATTTCGCTTAATTAATAGGAGAAAATCCAACCTTGATTTTTTTTCTTACATCATCTCTTTTTACATAATTTTGTTGCAAATATTGAACTCCGAAATATCAGGAAACAGTGTCCAAATGCTTAACTTAGTACCTAGACAGCATTATATGTAATAAAACAGTTCTTTTCTGGTAGGAAAAAAGATTCGGGAACAGACACGTATTCGATTTCAAGAGTGGAAAAATATTTCGAAAAAGTAAGCATTTTCTATATTTAAAATTCGAATATTTTTTGCATTAAGCAGTTTTCTTGTAAAATTTTTGTGAATTTGTATTCAGTTTGAATTTAAAATTAATATAAGAAGCACAGTTCATCTAGAATACGACTTTGAAAAAAAAATCATTTTTTCGAAATTCTCAAAGGGGGGAGCGGCGGCGAAAAAATATGACTTTTTTTCGATATCTTCGGATTTCCCCAAAATGCTTGTAATTCGATTCAGACGTTCTCCAATAATACTTTTAATGAAACTCCGGTTTCAAAATCGTGCTTCTTGCTCATTTAAACAAACATTTCGCTTAATTAATAGGAGAAAATCAAACGTTGATTTTTTTTTCTTACATCATCTCTTTTAACATAATTTTGTTGAAAATATTGAACTCCTAAAGTTCAGAAAACAGTGTCCAAATGCTTAACTTAGTACCTAGACAGCATTATATGTAATAAGACAGTTCTTTTCTGGTAGGAAAAAAGATTCGGGAACAGATACGTATTCGATTTCAAGAGTGGAAAAATATTTCGAAAAAGTAAGCATTTTCTATATTTAAAATTCGAATATTTTTTGCATTAAGCAGATTTCTTGTAAAATTTTTGTGAATTTGTATTCAGTTTGAATCAAAAATTAATATTATAAGCACAGTTCATCTAAAATATGACTTTGAAAAAAAAATCATTTTTTCGAAATTCTCAAAGGGGGGAGCGGCGGCGAAAAAATATGATTTTTTTCGATATCTTCGGTTTTCCCCAAAATGCTTGTAATTCGATTCAGACGTTCTCCAATAATACTTTTAATGAAACTCCGGCTTCAAAGTCGTGTTTCTTGCTCGTTTAAACAAACATTTTGCTTAATTAATAGGAGAAAATCCAACCTTGATTTTTTTTTCTTACATCATCTCTTTTAACATAATTTTGTTGAAAATATTGAACTCCAAAAGTTCAGAAAACAGTGTCCAAATGCTAAACTTAGTACCTAGACAGCATTATATGTAATAAAACAGTTCTTTTCTGGTAGGAAAAAAGATTCGGGAACAGATACATATTCGATTTCAAGAGTGGAAAAATATTTCGAAAAAGTAAGCATTTTCTATATTTAAAATTCGAATATTTTTTGCATTAAGCAGATTTCTTGTAAAATTTTTGTGAATTTGTATTCAGTTTGAATCAAAAATTAATATTATAAGCACAGTTCATCTAAAATATGACTTTGAAAAAAAAATCATTTTTTCGAAATTCTCAAAGGGGAGAGCGGCGGCGAAAATATATGATTTTTTTCGATATCTTCGGTTTTCCCCAAAATGCTTGTAATTCGATTCAGACGTTCTCCAATAATACTTTTAATGAAACTCCGGCTTCAAAATCGTGCTTCTTGCTCATTTAAACAAACATTTCGCTTAATTAATAGGAGAAAATCAAACGTTGATTTCTTTTTCTTACATCATCTCTTTTTACATAATTTTGTTGCAAATATTGAACTCCAAAATATCAGGAAACAGTGACCAAATGCTTAACTTAGTACCTAGACAGCATTATATGTAATAAAACAGTTCTTTTCTGGTAGGAAAAAAGATTCGGGAACAGATACGTATTCGATTTCAAGAGTCGAAAAATATTTCGAAAAAGTAAGCACTTTCTATATTTAAAATTCGAATATTTTTTGCATTAAGCAGTTTTCTTGTAAAATTTTTGTGAATTTGTATTCAGTTTGAATCAAAAATTAATATTAAAAGCACAGTTCATCTCAAATATGACTTTTAAAAAAAATCATTTTTTCGAAATTTTCAAAGGGGGGAGCGGCGGCGAAAATATATGATTTTTTTTTCGATATCTTCGGATTTCCCCAAAATGCTTGTAATTCGATTCAGACGTTCTCCCATAATACTTTTAATGAAACTCCGGCTTCAAAATCGTGCTTCTTGCTCATTTAAACAAACATTTCGTTTAATTAATAGGAGAAAATCAAACCTTGATTTTTTTTCTTACATCATCTCTTTTAAGATAATTTTGTTGCAAATATTGAACTACACAATATCAGGAAACAGTGACCAAATGCTTAACTTAGTACCTAGACAGCATTATATGTTATAAAACAGTTCTTTTCTGGTAGGAAAAAAGATTCGGGAACAGATACGTATTCGATTTCAAGAGTGGAAAAATATTTCGAAAAAGTAAGCATTTTCTATATTTAAAATTCGAATATTTTTTGCATTAAGCAGTTTTCTTGTAAAATTTTTGTGAATTTGTATTCAGTTTGAATCAAAAATTAATATAAGAAGCACAGTTCATCTAGAATACGACTTTGAAAAAAAATCATTTTTTCGAAATTCTCAAAGGGGGGAGCGGCGGCGAAAAAATATGATTTTTTTTCGATATCTTCGGTTTTCCCCAAAATGCTTGTAATTCGATTCAGACGTTCTCCAATAATACTTTTAATGAAACTCCGGCTTCAAAGTCGTGTTTCTTGCTCGTTTAAACAAACATTTTGCTTAATTAATAGGAGAAAATCCAACCTTGATTTTTTTTTCTTACATCATCTCTTTTAACATAATTTTGTTGAAAATATTGAACTCCAAAAGTTCAGAAAACAGTGTCCAAATGCTTAACTTAGTACCTAGACAGCATTATATGTAATAAAACAGTTCTTTTCTGGTAGGAAAAAAGATTCGGGAACAGATACGTATTCGATTTCAAGAGTGGAAAAATATTTCGAAAAAGTAAGCACTTTCTATATTTAAAATTCGAATATTTTTTGCATTAAGCAGTTTTCTTGTAAAATTTTTGTAAATTTGTATTCAGTTTGAATCAAAAATTAATATAAGAAGCACAGTTCATCTAAAATATGACTTTGAAAAAAGATCGTTTTTTCGAAAATCTCAAAGGGGGGAGCGGCGGCGAAAAAATATGACTTTTTTTCGATATCTTCGGATTTCCCCAAAATGCTTGTAATTCCATTCAAACGTTCTCCAATAATACTTTTAATGAAACTCCGGCTTCAAAATCGTGCTTCTTGCTCATTTAAACAAACATTTCTCTTAATTAATAGGAGAAAATCAAACGTTGATTTTTTTTTTCTTACATCATCTCTTTTAACATAATTTTGTTGAAAATATTGAACTCCAAAAGTTCAGAAAACAGTGTCCAAATGCTTAACTTAGTACCTAGACAGCATTATATGTAATAAAACAGTTCTTTTCTGGTAGGAAAAAAGATTCGGGAACAGATACGTATTCGATTTCAAGAGTGGAAAAATATTTCGAAAAAGTAAGCACTTTCTATATTTAAAATTCGAATATTTTTTGCATTAAGCAGTTTTCTTGTAAAATTTTTGTAAATTTGTATTCAGTTTGAATCAAAAATTAATATAAGAAGCACAGTTCATCTAAAATATGACTTTGAAAAAAGATCGTTTTTTCGAAAATCTCAAAGGGGGGAGCGGCGGCGAAAAAATATGACTTTTTTTCGATATCTTCGGATTTCCCCAAAATGCTTGTAATTCCATTCAAACGTTCTCCAATAATACTTTTAATGAAACTCCGGCTTCAAAATCGTGCTTCTTGCTCATTTAAACAAACATTTCTCTTAATTAATAGGAGAAAATCAAACGTTGATTTTTTTTTCTTACATCATCTCTTTTTACATAATTTTGTTGCAAATATTGAACTCCAAAATATCAGGAAACAGTGTCCAAATGCTTAACTTAGTACCTAGACAGCATTATATGTAATAAAACAGTTCTTTTCTGGTAGGAAAAAAGATTCGGGAACAGATACGTATTCGATTTCAAAAGTGGAAAAATATTTCGAAAAAGTAAGCACTTTCTATATTTAAAATTCGAATATTTTTTGCATTAAGCAGATTTCTTGTAAAATTTTTGTGAATTTGTATTCAGTTTGAATCGAAAATAAATATTATAAGCACAGTTTATCTAGAATACGACTTTGAAAAAAAATAATTTTTTCGAAATTTTCAAAGGGGGGAGCGGCGGCGAAAAAATATGATTTTTTTTCGATATCTTCGGATTTCCCCAAAATGCTTGTAATTCGATTCAGACGTTCTCCAATAATACTTTTAATGAAACTCCGGCTTCAAAATCGTGCTTCTTGCTCATTTAAACAAACATTTCGCTTAATTAATAGGAGAAAATCTAACCTTGATTTTTTTTTCTTACATCATCTCTTTTTACATAATTTTGTTGCAAATATTGAACTCCACAATATCAGGAAACAGTGACCAAATGCTTAACTTAGTACCTAGACAGCATTATATGTAATAAAACAGTTCTTTTCTGGTAGGAAAAAAGATTCGGGAACAGATACGTATTCGATTTCAAGAGTGGAAAAATATTTCAAAAAAGTAAGCATTTTCTATATTTAAAATTCGAATATTTTTTGCATTAAGCAGTTTTCTTGTAAAATTTTTGTGAATGTGTATTCAGTTTGAATCAAAAATTAATATAAGAAGCACAGTTCATCTAGAATACGACTTTGAAAAATATTCATTTTTTCGAAATTCTCAAAGGGGGGAGCGGCGGCGAAAAAATATGATTTTTTTCGATATCTTCGGATTTCCCCAAAATGCTTGTAATTCGATTCAGACGTTCTCCAATAATACTTTTAATGAAACTCCGGCTTCAAAATCGTGCTTCTTGCTCATTTAAACAAACATTTCGCTTAATTAATAGGAGAAAATCAAACGTTGATTTCTTTTTCTTACATCATCTCTTTTTACATAATTTTGTTGCAAATGTTGAACTCCAAAATATCAGGAAACAGTGACCAAATGCTTAACTTAGTACCTAGACAGCATTATATGTTATAAAACAGTTCTTTTCTGGTAGGAAAAAAGATTCGGGAACAGATACGTATTCGATTTCAAGAGTGGAAAAATATTTCGAAAAAGTAAGCATTTTCTATATTTAAAATTCGAATATTTTTGGCATTAAGCAGTTTTCTTGTAAAATTTTTGTGAATTTGTATTCAGTTTGAATCAAAAATTAATATTATAAGCACAGTTCATCTAAAATATAACTTTGAAAAAAAAAATCATTTTTTCGAAATTCTCAAAGGGGGGAGCGGCGGCGAAAAAATATAATTTTTTTTCGATATCTTCGGATTTCCACAAAATGCTTGTAATTCGATTCAGACGTTCTCCAATAATACTTTTAATGAAACTCCGGCTTCAAAATCGTGCTTCTTGCTCATTTAAACAAACATTTCGCTTAATTAATAGGAGAAAATCAAACGTTGATTTTTTTTTCTTACATCATCTCTTTTTACATAATTTTGTGCAAAAATTGAACTCCAAAATATCAGGAAACAGTTACCAAATGCTTAACTTAGTACCTAGACAGCATTATATGTAATAAAACAGTTCTTTTCTGGTAGGAAAAAAGATTCGGGAACAGATACGTATTCGATTTCAACAGTGGAAAAATATTTCGAAAAAGTAAGCATTTTCTATATTTAAAATTCGAATATTTTTTGCATTAAGCAGTTTTCTTGTAAAATTTTTGTGAATTTGTATTCAGTTTGAATCAAAAATTAATATTATAAGCACAGTTCATCTAAAATATAACTTTGAAAAAAAAAATCATTTTTTCGAAATTCTCAAAGGGGGGAGCGGCGGCGAAAAAATATAATTTTTTTTCGATATCTTCGGATTTCCACAAAATGCTTGTAATTCGATTCAGACGTTCTCCAATAATACTTTTAATGAAACTCCGGCTTCAAAATCGTGCTTCTTGCTCATTTTAACAAACATTTCGCTTAATTAATAGGAGAAAATCAAACGTTGATTTTTTTTTCTTACATCATCTCTTTTTACATAATTTTGTGCAAAAATTGAACTCCAAAATATCAGGAAACAGTGACCAAATGCTTAACTTAGTACCTAGACAGCATTATATGTAATAAAACAGTTCTTTTCTGGTAGGAAAAAAGATTCGGGAACAGATACGTATTCGATTTCAAGAGTGGAAAAATATTTCGAAAAAGTAAGCATTTTCTATATTTAAAATTCGAATATTTTTTGCATTAAGCAGTTTTCTTGTAAAATTTTTGTGAATTTGTATTCAGTTTGAATCAAAAATTTATATTATAAGCACAGTTCATCTAAAATATGACTTTGAAAAAAAATCATTTTTTCGAAATTCTCAAAGGGGGGAGCGGCGGCGAAAAAAAATATTATTTTTTTTCGATATCTTCGGATTTCCCCAAAATGCTTGTAATTCGATTCAGACGTTCTCCAATAATACTTTTAATGAAACTCCGGCTTCAAAATCGTGCTTCTTGCTCATTTAAACAAACATTTCGCTTAATTAATAGGAGAAAATCAAACGTTGATTTTTTTTTCTTACATCATCTCTTTTTACATAATTTTGTTGCAAATATTGAACTCCAAAATATCAGGAAACAGTGACCAAATGCTTAACTTAGTACCTAGACAGCATTATATGTAATAAAACAATTCTTTTCTGGTAGGAAAAAAGATTCGGGAACGGATACGTATTCGATTTCAAGAGTGGAAAAATATTTCGAAAAAGTAAGCATTTTCTATATTTAAAATTCGAATATTTTTTGCATTAAGCAGTTTTCTTGTAAAATTTTTGTGAATTTGTATTCAGTTTGAATCAAAAATTAATATTATAAGCACACTTCATCTAAAATATGACTTTGAAAAAAAATAATTTTTTCGAAATTCTCAAAGGGGGGAGCGGCGGCGAAAAAATATGATTTTTTTTCGATATCTTCGGATTTCCCCAAAATGCTTGTAATTCGATTCAGACGTTCTCCAATAATACTTTTAATGAAACTCCGGCTTCCAAATCGTGCTTCTTGCTCATTTAAACAAACATTTCGCTTAATTAATAGGAGAAAATCAAACCTTGATTTTTTTTTTCTTACATCATCTCTTTTAACATAATTATGTTGCAAATATTGAACTCCAAAATATCAGGAAACAGTGTCCAAATGCTTAACTTAGTACCTAGACAGCATTATTTGTAATAAAACAGTTCTTTTCTGGTAAGAAAAAAAGATTCGGGAACAGATACGTATTCGATTTCAAGAGTTGAAAAATATTTCGAAAAAGTAAGCATTTTCTATATTTAAAATTCGAATATTTTTTGCATTAAGCAGATTTCTTGTGAAATTTTTGTGAATTTGTACTCAGTTTGAATCAAAAATTAATATTAGAAGCACAGTTCATCTAGAATATGACTTTGAAAAAAAATAATTTTTTCGAAATTTTCAAAGGGGGGGCGGCGGCGAAAAAATATGATTTTTTTTCGATATCTTCGGATTTCCCCAAAATGCTTGTAATTCGATTCAGACGTTCTCCAATAATACTTTTAATGAAACTTCGGCTTCAAAATCGTGCTTCTTGCTCATTTAAACAAACATTTTGCTTAATTAATAGGAGAAAATCAAACCTTGATTTTTTTTTTCTTACATCATCTCTTTTAACATAATTTTGTTGCAAATATTGAACTCCAAAATATCAGGAAACAGTGACCAAATGCTTAACTTAGTACCTAGACAGCATTATATGTAATAAAACAATTCTTTTCTGGTAGGAAAAAAGATTCGGGAACGGATACGTATTCGATTTCAAGAGTGGAAAAATATTTCGAAAAAGTAAGCATTTTCTATATTTAAAATTCGAATATTTTTTGCATTAAGCAGTTTTCTTGTAAAATTTTTGTGAATTTGTATTCAGTTTGAATCAAAAATTAATATTATAAGCACACTTCATCTAAAATATGACTTTGAAAAAAAATAATTTTTTCGAAATTCTCAAAGGGGGGAGCGGCGGCGAAAAAATATTATTTTTTTTCGATATCTTCGGATTTCCCCAAAATGCTTGTAATTCGATTCAGACGTTCTCCAATAATACTTTTAATGAAACTCCGGCTTCAAAATCGTGCTTCTTGCTCATTTAAACAAACATTTCGCTTAATTAATAGGAGAAAATCAAACGTTGATTTTTTTTTCTTACATCATCTCTTTTTACATAATTTTGTTGCAAATATTGAACTCCAAAATATCAGGAAACAGTGACCAAATGCTTAACTTAGTACCTAGACAGCATTATATGTAATAAAACAATTCTTTTCTGGTAGGAAAAAAGATTCGGGAACGGATACGTATTCGATTTCAAGAGTGGAAAAATATTTCGAAAAAGTAAGCATTTTCTATATTTAAAATTCGAATATTTTTTGCATTAAGCAGTTTCCTTGTAAAATTTTTGTGAATTTGTATTCAGTTTGAATCAAAAATTAATATTATAAGCACACTTCATCTAAAATATGACTTTGAAAAAAAATAATTTTTTCGAAATTCTCAAAGGGGGGAGCGGCGGCGAAAAAATATGATTTTTTTTCGATATCTTCGGATTTCCCCAAAATGCTTGTAATTCGATTCAGACGTTCTCCAATAATACTTTTAATGAAACTCCGGCTTCAAAATCGTGCTTCTTGCTCGTTTAAACAAACATTTCGCTTAATTAATAGGAGAAAATCCAACCTTGATTTTTTTTTCTTACATCATCTCTTTTTACATAATTTTGTTGCAAATATTGAACTCCGAAATATCAGGAAACAGTGTCCAAATGCTTAACTTAGTACCTAGACAGCATTATATGTAATAAAACAGTTCTTTTCTGGTAGGAAAAAAGATTCGGGAACAGATACGTATTCGATTTCAAGAGTCGAAAAATATTTCGAAAAAGTAAGCACTTTCTATATTTAAAATTCGAATATTTTTTGCATTAAGCAGATTTCTTGTAAAATTTTTGTGAATTTGTATTCAGTTTGAATCAAAAATTAATATAAGAAGCACAGTTCATTTAAAATATGACTTTGAAAAAAAATCATTTTTTCGAAATTTTCAAAGGGGGGAGCGGCGGCGAAAAAAAATGATTTTTTTTCGATATCTTCGGATTTCCCCAAAATGCTTGTAATTCGATTCAGACGTTCTCCAATAATACTTTTAATGAAACTCCGGCTTCAAAATCGTGCTTCTTGCTCATTTAAACAAACATTTCGCTTAATTAATAGGAGAAAATCAAACCTTGATTTTTTTTTCTTACATCATCTCTTTTAACATAATTTTGTTGAAAATATTGAACTCCAAAAGTTCAGAAAACAGTGTCCAAATGCTTAACTTAGTACCTAGACAGCATTATATGTAATAAAACAGTTCTTTTCTGGTAGGAAAAAAGATTCGGGAACAGATACGTATTCGATTTCAAGAGTGGAAAAATATTTCGAAAAAGTAAGCACTTTCTATATTTAATATTCGAATATTTTTTGCATTAAGCAGATTTCTTGTAAAATTTTTGTGAATTTGTATTCAGTTTGAATCAAAAATTAATATAAGAAGCACAGTTCATCTAGAATACGACTTTGAAAAAAAATCATTTTTTCGAAATTTTCAGAAAGGGGAGCGGCGACGAAAAAATATGATTTTTTTTCGATATCTTCGGATTTCCCCAAAATGCTTGTAATTCGATTCAGACGTTCTCCAATAATACTTTAAATGAAACTCCGCCTTCAAAATCGTGCTTCTTGCTCATTTAAACAAACATTTCGCTTAATTAATAGGAGAAAATCAAACCTTGATTTTTTTTTCTTACATCATCTCTTTTTACATAATTTTGTTGCAAATATTGAACTCCAAAATATCAGGAAACAGTGACCAAATGCTTAACTTAGTACCTAGACAGCATTATATGTAATAAAACAGTTATTTTCTGGTAGGAAAAGAGATTCGGGAACAGATACGTATTCGATTTCAAGAGTGGAAAAATATTTCGAAAAAGTAAGCATTTTCTATATTTAAAATTCGAATATTTTTTGCATTAAGCAGTTTAATTGTAAAATTTTTGTGAATTTGTATTCAGTTTGAATCAAAAATTAATATTATAAGCACACTTCATCTAAAATATGACTTTGAAAAAAAATCATTTTTTCGAAATTCTCAAAGGGGGGAGCGGCGGCGAAAAATATGATTTTTTTTCGATATCTTCGGATTTCCCCAAAATGCTTGTAATTCGATTCAGACGTTCTCCAATAATACTTTTAATGAAACTCCGGCTTCAAAATCGTGCTTCTTGCTCGTTTAAATAAACATTTCGCTTAATTAATAGGAGAAAATCCAAACTTGATTTTTTTTTCTTACATCATCTCTTTTTACATAATTTTGTTGCAAATATTGAACTCCGAAATATCAGGAAACAGTGTCCAAATGCTTAACTTAGTACCTAGACAGCATTATATGTAATAAAACAGTTCTTTTCTGGTAGGAAAAAAGATTCGGGAACAGATACGTATTCGATTTCAAGAGTCGAAAAATATTTCGAAAAAGTAAGCACTTTCTATATTTAAAATTCGAATATTTTTTGCATTGAGCAGTTTTCTTGTAAAATTTTTGTGAATTTGTATTCAGTTTGAATCAAAAATTAATATAAGAAGCACAGTTCATCTAGAATACGACTTTGAAAAAAAAATCATTTTTTCGAAATTTTCAAAGGGGGGAGCGGCGGCGAAAAAATATGATTTTTTTTCGATATCTTCGGATTTCCCCAAAATGCTTGTAATTTGATTCAGACGTTCTCCAATAATACTTTTAATGAAACTCCGGCTTCAAAATCGTGCTTCTTGCTCATTTAAACAAACATTTCGCTTAATTAATAGGAGAAAATCAAACGTTGATTTTTTTTTCTTACATCATCTCTTTTTACATAATTTTGTTGCAAATATTGAACTCCAAAATATCAGGAAACAGTGACCAAATGCTTAACTAACTAGACAACATTATATGTAATAAAACAGTTCTTTTCTGGTAGGAAAAAAGATTCGGGAACAGATACGTATTCGATTTCAAGAGTGGAAAAATATTTCGAAAAAGTAAGCATTTTCTATATTTAAAATTCGAATATTTTTTGCATTAAGCAGTTTTCTTGTAAAATTTTTGTGAATTTGTATTCAGTTTGAATCAAAAATTAATATTATAAGCACAGTTCATCTAAAATATGACTTTGAAAAAAAATCATTTTTTCGAAATTTTCAAAGGGGGGAGCGGCGGCGAAAAAATATGATTTTTTTTCGATATCTTAGGATTTCCCCAAAATGCTTGTTATTCGATTCAGACGTTCTCCAATAACACTTTTAATGAAACTCCGGCTTCAAAATCGTGCTTCTTGCTCGTTTAAACAAACATTTCGCTTAATTAATAGGAGAAAATCCAACCTTGATTTTTTTTTCTTACATCATCTCTTTTTACATAATTTTGTTGCAGATATTGAACTCCGAAATATCAGGAAACAGTGTCCAAATGCTTAACTTAGTACCTAGACAGCATTATATGTAATAAAACAGTTCTTTTCTGGTAGGAAAAAAGATTCGAGAACAGATACGTATTCGATTTCAAGAGTCGAAAAATATTTCGAAAAAGTAAGCACTTTCTATATTTAAAATTCGAATATTTTTTGCATTAAGCAGTTTTCTTGTAAAATTTTTGTGAATTTGTATTCAGTTTGAATCAAAAATTAATATTATAAGCACAGTTCATCTAAAATATGACTTTGAAAAAAAATCATTTTTCGAAATTTTCAAAGGGGGGAGCGGCGGCGAAAAAATATGATTTTTTTTCGATATCTTAGGATTTCCCCAAAATGCTTGTAATTCGATTCAGACGTTCTCCAATAATACTTTTAATGAAACTACGGCTTCAAAATCGTGCTTCTTGCTCATTTAAACAAACATTTCG